>CATIWQ010374221.1:0-45870 GCA_949673415.1 Euphorbia schlechtendalii
GCCTTAATATTTTCCAAATTTGATTTAAAATCAGGTTATTGGCAAATTCAAATTAATGAAAGTGATGTTTATAAAACTGCTTTCAATGTACCTTTCGGTCAATATGAATGGAAGGTAATGCCATTTGGGTTAAAAAATGCCCATTCTGAATTTTAGAACATAATGAATGACATTTTTAATCCTTATTCAGACTTTATAATAGTCTATATTGATGACATTCTAATATTTTCAAAAAATATTGAAATGCATTTTAAACATTTAGATATTTTTAAGAAAATAGTCATAAAAAATGGTTTGGTTATATCTAAACCTAAAATGCAATTATTTAAAACCAATATAAGGTTTTTGGGTCATAATATTGATAAAGGAAATATAATTCCTATTGACAGAAGGATTGAGTTTGCCTCTAAATTTCCTGATGAAATTAAGGATAAAACTCAACTTCAAATATTTTTAGGAAGTTTGAATTATATTTCACCCTACTTGAAAGATTTAGCCAAAGAAATTGCTATTTTATATGATAGACTTAAAAAGGATCCTAAACCGTGGACTAATAGTCATACAGAAGCAGTTAAATTAATTAAAAAGAAAGTTAATAACTTACCTTGCTTAATGATAGCTAATCCCTCGTGGGAAAAAATTATTGAAACAGATGTCTCTGATATAGGCTATGGTGGTATTTTAAAACAAATTTCACCAATTGATAAACAAGAATATCTTGTTAGATTTTATTCTGGTAAATGGAATGATAGCCAGAAAAATTATGCTACAATTGCTAAAGAAATTTTAGCCATTTTGAAATGTGTTTTAAATAATCAAAAGGTTTTAATAAAAACTGATTGTCAAGCAGCTAAATATGTGTTTGATAAAGATTTCAAGCATGATGTTAGTAAACAAATGTTTGCTAGATGGCAAGCTTAGTTAGCTCCGTTTGATTTAATTATTGAATATAAGAAAGGAGTAGATAATAGTTTTCCTGATTTCTTGACTAGAGAATATTTATTAGAAGCTAATAGCTTTGATTTTCCTATTTTGCAGGATGAGCACAAAAGGAAACAGAGGTAGAGGAAATTCCTCTAATATAGGACAATCCTCAAGAGGCAGGGGCCAATATTCCTCTCATAGAGGATATGTTGATGATAGAGTTTTGATTCAACATGGAAGTTCTAGGCTTATAGCCCAGAACATTGCAGCAAACGAGCAATATACAAAGCAAGAATCCCTTTATAAGGAATTCCTTGCTTTCAAAGAAGCCAAAGAAGGCTAGGGTAATACTCAGGGTGAGGCAAGTAGTTCTTCAGAAAAGGCTACTGAAAATCCTTCATTTGCAAAGATAGTGGAGGATGATGAATCTGATGATTTTCCTTATCATCAACACATTGAGAAAGAAGTCATACTTCTTCTAGAAGACAGTGACATCAGAAGAAAGGATGATGCCTGGAGTCTGATGCAGAAGTACTTTGATACAGGTGCTTCATTTACTGCGGGTTCTTATGAGAACAGGACACATTTTGAGAATATCTTGAAAGTGACAAACTCTTGGGAAATAACCCATTTCTTAGTTGGTAGTAAAACTGCTAAAATTTATAATTTTAGCAAAGCTATTATAAAATCAGTTATAACTGTTGATCAATGGGGTCTGAGTACCTTTAGAGAAAGGGAATATTCCCATCCTTATAATAAATCAGTAGTTAGATTTAACTACTAGGATTATGTTGAAGCATTCAATAAAGTTTTGTTAAATCAAAACCCATCCAGGAAACACACATGGTTTCTAAAATTTTGTCAAAATATTTATTCCAAATATTTTCCAAATTGGCTATATCAATGGTGGCAATTCTATAGCCCAGGTTTAAATATTTTACCCGGAATTTTTAAAGGTTTATATACTGAGTGGGTTGAGATATCGCCTAACTTAATTGAAGCTCAACACAATAATAAATGGGTTGAAGGTATGCCAATTTCTAATTTTTTTCATAGAATTTGGTATTCCATGGATCCTAAAATGGGAACCTGAGTTTGGTCATACCAAACAAAATATTCCTTGTCTTTATAGGACTTTTTCCTCAAAATTTTGGAAAAAGATGATGAGGAATAATGAGCATGGAGTTTTAGAGGCTCAGGAGACAATTGATCATATCAAAACCAATATAATTCAATATAAATCTCGTATTGAATCTTCTGAAGCAGCTCAAAATGTTGAGGCTCCAAGTCCTTTTGAATTTATTTCAAGAAAAATTAAAATGCAAAAAGGACAGTTATCCCATGAACAAATCATTGCAACTTATATGGAGGTAATGAAAAAGGATATGATGAAAAACTTGGGAATTGAAATTCGTTCCGATATTTCTCTTACTACTTCTACAGTAGGGGAAGATATGATTTTAGAAGCTGAGAATGCTCAAGCTGAAGCACTGGCTAGTGCTGCTGAAGATGATATGCTTCAGGATTCGCAAGCAGAAGAAACTGAGTTGTCAATAGAACAACTGCACAAGAATGATGAGCAAGAAATCTCTCAGAAGTTGAATCAGAAGCTCAAAGGCAAGAAGGAGTAGAGGTTGTGGAGCTCACGCGCGAAAATTAGAGCGGGAGCACAAAAGAAGACAAGTTACTATTTACTGAACAGTAACAGTTTTGGATTTGTCGGGAAGTTACTGTTATCTTTTATAAAGATGAATAGTGACATTTTGGATTATCGAGAATCATTTTTGTCTGCCAATTGAATTTTCTTTTGTTTTCTTCTTTCTTTTTCTTTGGCAGCTGTCTGCCATTCTTTTCTTTCTTTATCTTTTAATAAATTAGTTTGTAATTTTATTTGAATTTCGCCTCTATAAATGTATGTTCTTCAGTTTGTAAAAAAAAGGAAGTTTTTGGAGTGGCAATTTGGTGAACTATTTGTAATTAATGATGGGGATTTTTATTTTTTGTAACCATTAAGGAGGAGCCGGTAGACTCACTCGATCGTGTGCTTAGGTACTTTTTAAGCTAGTAACTCTTATTTTTATTTTGTAATATATTGTTTTTAATTAAGAATATTTTGTTGAGACCCTCACTGATGGAGGGGTAATTGATTGTGTTAAATAATGCCATGAATATTGTTAGATTATAGCATGTAATTTTATTATGATAGTTAAACTGAATATACATGATGAGTAGTATCTATTTATTTAGATTAATTTATGTTTTTTTATCTATATGTTAAGAATTTACAGAATGAATATTAAGTGATTAATATGATATAAAATCTGATTTTTATAGTCTTCTAAAATATTTGCCATGTTAGGATTTTAATATAGAAACTGGATTAGGTTATATTTTAGGACAGTCAGAGATTTTACGATTAGGCTCAAGTAGCATTTAGCCATTTTAGCCGTGGTTAGGCATTTAGGCATTTTTATGTTGACTCTGCTGAAAGTAATATGTCTTGACAGTCTTTTAATTTTGTAAAATTGTTCCTATATCCTGAGTCTTATATTGATATGTTTAGCATGGTTTATGTTTTAGTAGGCTGTATTAGTTGAATTTTATATTATATCAAGAATTTATAATTGATTCTGTATATTTTAGATGATACGTATGTTACTGTTTAGATTACTGTTTATACATACGTATTTACTATTTGTATTTACTATTTATACATACGTATTTACTATTTGTATATACAGTTTATACATACATATTTTCTATTTGTATTTACTGTCATACATACGTATTTACTGTTATTTTGTATGTATTTACTGTTGTTTTATACTACGTATTTACTGTTCATATATACATTTAGACTGTTTATATAAGTTAGTTTTTGTATCTCATCATGTATGGTCCGGTCCTGTCTTCCATACCAGACAGGACCGGACCATGCATGATGAGATACGTATATATGAACAGTAAAAATGTATAATATATGAATAGTAAAAAACGTATAAACAGTACCATAAACAGTAAATATGTATATAAAAATAGTAAAATACAAACAGTCAATACATATAGTCAATACAAACAGTAAATACATATATAAACAGTAAATACGTATGTATCAATAGTAAAATACGTAACATTTAAAATATACAGAATAATTATTAATCCTTAATATAAAATAAAATTCAACTAATACAGTCTTACTAAAACATAAACCATACATATCAATATAAAACTCAGGATATAGGAGCAATTTTATAGAATTAAAAGACTGTCAAGATATCTTACTTTGAGCAGAGTCAACACATAAATGCCTAAACACCTAACCTCGGCTAAAATGGCTAAATGCGACTTGAGCCTGATTGTGAAATCTCTAATTGTCATAAAACCTAACCTAATCCAGTTTTATAATTAAAATCCTAGCATGGAAAATATTTCAGAAGACTATACGAATCAAATTTTATAACATATTAATTCTTAAAATTCATTCTGCAAATTCTTAACATATAGATATAAAAACATAAATTAATCTAAATAAACAAATACTACTCATCATGTATATTCAGTCTAACTAGCATAATAAAATTACATGCTATAATCTAATAATATTCATGGCATTATTTAACACAATCATTTTTCATGGTCTCGACACCCATCAAATTTTGGTACCTTTGCTAAAGACTGTTCCACTAACTTTGTTTTTCTTTTTTTAAAAGACTAGAGCCATAACTGATGGTAATGGACTCCTCCTTGATCTAGAAACAGAAAAATCTAACCGAGCTCGCGCTAGGTAACTTCATGAAGAAAGAGAGTCCCTACATCTTGTAGAGACTTCTATTGAACCCAACAGCAACCCAACATTGACAAAGGGACTATTCAGCCAAACCAACTCAGGTACTGAACCACAAGAAACCATAATGATCAAGGCTAATGCAGAGCTGTCAATTAAAGACCTTGTAAAGGTAGTGATGAATCAGCAACCGCTATGAATTACTTGCCCGGTGGAGATAAAAGTTGAAAATTTTGAATTGTGGTCTAGATTTATTCGAAGCCTACCAAAGTTCACAGGGAGAGCCATTTAAGAACCATACAAACATTTCCACCAGGTTCACAGGATGTGCGCTACAATGAAGCTACAAAGAGTCTCTTTATACTTGGTAAAGCTCAAGGCTTTCCTATTTTTTCTTCAAGATACCACCAAGGACTGGTTTTACTATCTAGCACCAAGATCAATCACAACATGGGCAGAGATATCCATAGTCTTTTTAGAGAAATTCTTTCTAACAATGAGAGCAACCACTTTAAGAAGGTAGATTAGTGTAGTAGAATGAAGGACACTGAGAATCTCCATAACTTTTATGAGAGATTTCAGCACCTTGTCAGTTGTTTCCCTCCTCATGGTTACACATCACAAACCTTAGTCCAAATATTCTATGGAGGACTCCCCCAGACCAGTTAAGTAATCATTTATACAGTAAGTAGAGGAGCCCTCATTAACAAGTATCCCATCATAGCTTGGGGACTCATAAATACTA
The DNA here is from genome assembly GCA_949673415.1 of Euphorbia schlechtendalii. Taxonomy (NCBI): domain Eukaryota; kingdom Viridiplantae; phylum Streptophyta; class Magnoliopsida; order Malpighiales; family Euphorbiaceae; genus Euphorbia; species Euphorbia schlechtendalii. The sequence goes on from CATIWQ010374221.1 coordinate 5,454, forward strand.
TGGTGGATAACATAGAAATGTTTGGTGACCATGACCACAAATCTACCTCAAGGACAGTCAACGAGATCAATGGTTATGAACTTAATGACAAGATAGACTATTGGGCTAAGCTTGCCCACGCCATGGCTGTCAAGAATGAAGTCACTAAAGCTTGTGAGATTCGCATAAAGACCAACCATGCAACGGTTGAGTGCCCTCACATTGGAGATCTAGAATTTGAGTAAGTCCACACAATGGGTTACTATGGGAATAGGTAAGCGTATGTGCCACCTCAACAAAGGAGTCAAGCCACTTATCAAGATAATTCTATATTGGGATTGGGCAACAATGACAACCAACAACCATAGGGATTATAGAATCAGGTCACCTTAACATCTCCACAACACATGGTACCATTCCCGCTAAGACAACCTCAACAACAAGTCACAAAACAACAACAACAACAATTCAATAATTCCTCTCAAAGGAATCCCTATGACTTGTTCAATGCTCTCATGAAGAGTACACACAAGAAACGTTCGAGATGATGAAAGACTAGACTCAAGGGTTCTAAGGTAATTTTCACCAACTTAAATGACTCAAATAGAACTCTCTCTCTCTCTCTCTCTCTAAGATTTAGATCAAGGGGAAACTTCCATCTCAAACGGAAGAAATCCCAAGGCAAAATGTAAGTGCGATCACCTTGAGGAGCGGGAAGGAGGTAGAGATACCACCATCGAGAATAGATAAAGAAGAAGAGATCATAGTGACTCCTGTTGAAACAAAAGAAATAGTGATCCCGATCGAGACCAGAGCCCCTTTCCTAGAGAGACTCAAGAAGACTAAGAAAGGAAAGAAGAGAAGGAAATTTTGGAAACTTTAAGAAGGGTAGATATCAACATCCTATTGCTTGATGTAGTCAGGCGAATGCCCAAATATTCCAAGTTCCTCAAAGAGCTCTACACCAACAAAAAGAAGCAGCAGGACCCAGATAAGGTCTTGATGGAGGAAAATGTTTCTGTAGTGATCAAAAGTTACCCCCAAAGCACACTGACCAAGGGATGTTCACAATTAATTTCACCATAGGCCAAGTTGGGATATAAAAGGTAATGTATGATCTTGGTGCTTCAATCAATGTTATGCCATCTTCTATCTACAAGCAAATATTAGTTAACCACAAAATGCCTCGCAAAGAGCCAAGGATTAACCTACAACTCATGGACCATTTTGTTGTCTACTCGGAGGGAATCTTGGAAGACGTACTTGTCAAGGTAAATGATTTTGTATTTCCAGCTGAATTTTACGTTCTTGAGATGGGCAATGTAGATAAGAAGGGGACCATAGATTTATTGCTCGAGAAACCATTCTTGAGCACTATAAAGTTCAAGATTGATGTATAGATAGGGTCTTTATCGATGGAATTCAATTTCAAGATGGTCATTTTAACGTTTATAATGCTATGAAGACCCTAACAGAAAATTCAATTCTTTGTAGCATTAACAACCTTGATCCCATTATCCAACAAATATTTAAACTGAATCTCTCTAATGAATATTTGGTCGCCTTGACCAAGACTCTTGACAAAGAGAGTCCCAATGACACATGCTTCAATGAGAAAGTGGAAGAAGCAATTCTCAAACTCAACCTACGTCCACACATGGAGAGACCAAGACCTAAATTTGATCTTCCCACGTTCAAGAAACTCATTCCTTCCATCACTCAAGCACTAGTACTTGAACTCAAAAATCTTCCCAATCATCTCAAGTACGCTTACATGGGAGATAAGGAGACTCTCTCGGTGATTATTTTAAGTAAGTTGAGTCCCGATGAGAAGAAACAATTGGTCCCTTTACTCCAACAACATAAAGAGGCAATTGTGTGGACTATCACTGACATAAAATGGATTAGTCCCACCACTTACATATACAAAATCAACTTGGATAAAGATATAAAGACTTGCCACCAACCATAAAGGTGTTGGTCCTAAATGGCTTAATATTAAAAGTAGAGGGGGGTGAATGTGTTTCTTAGATCTATTTAAGATATACCAAATTCTTTCTCCAATTTTAGTTTTTAGATGCATGCTGAGTGAAAATTGCACGGAGCTGGGTTTAAAAATTATAAATGGCTCATTTTTGTTAACATAGTTTGTCTTCAATCATTGCTGAGTACTTTACTTAACTCAGATTAGTTTTTTAAGTAAATTCTTATAAAATGAGAGAATGATGGATAAGCAAGCACATTAAAGGTAAAATGAATAAGGTTAGAATGATTATACTAGAGATTTATCCAAGTTCGGCCCCTAGCCTACCTCCAATCCCCGGATTCCTATCCGAGCATTAATCTACTAGTGTTATCCTTCCTTCTTTAGGTAGAGAAGCCTTTATAACGGGTATATGGGATTACCAAAAGTGCCCTCCTTTCTAACTACCACTCAATTAAAGTTTAGGTACCCTTCCTAAACTGTCACTCAAATTTCTTGGCAAAGAAATATGAACAGAGGATTTCAACTTATAAAATGTTGAATCCTTTACAATGTTAAATCTTAAGTGCTAATCTCTCTATTACAAACAAATATGAAAAGTTTGTGTTTGCTTGATTTAGAATTTCTAAAAGTTGTGATTGATTGAATAGAGTTTCAGCTCTTGAAGAAATTCAAGGTGATTCACCAAGTTTGAATGCCTGCTTTCATCTTCTATTTATAGTTGAAGGTCTTGGAAGTAGTCGTTGCAAACTTCTCATCCTAACAGCTTTCTCAATTTCTCTTTTCTTCAAATCTTAAGAATTTGCCCATTTAAAACAAATTCAAGGACGTTTAGAGATAGAGATTTTGAACATCGAAGCGCGAGACTAATCTATTAATCCAAAGCATCAAAAAATTGTTTATCTTCAAGCAATATGGTCTAATAGAGAGGTGCGTGAGTTGCAACATGAAATTTAGTAATTCATTGACTTGCTGATGTTGCAGTGTTACACGAAGACATTGTGAAGCGTCACATGTTAGAGAATTCCTTTTGTCTTGGACTTTAGTTGCGAATCTCCAACATTCCATACTGACACCTTTTGAGTGTGAGTACGACTTGAATATTTTCTTTAATTTCAGTGCCTTTTCTCCTGAAAAGCATCAAAGGGATATTCTGTTTCTCACAAAAACTGTTAAATGCATATGTGTCAAGTATTTCTCTAAGTGTCAAAGTAACTCGGCTTTTATCATAAAAAGCTCACTCGGCTTAGCTAATTCTATATCTTTATAAACTATCTAATACTTGGTTGACTCAGCTTTTCTTACTCTAAGCCATAACTTAACTAATCACACAGTAAATTGAGTCATTTTCTCTTAAACAGACTCAGGTAAACTTAATTAATTAAGAGTCTACTTAGTACTCAATTAATTTCACTATCCTAGTTAGTTTGTTATTTCCAAAACCTTTTAAGTACTATGAAGTACTATTAACTTGGGTTCAACAATCTCCCCCATTTTAGACAGATAACAAACTAGGTAGTAGAAGAGATTAATTGAATAAATAATTCAAATATATAGGAATACTGATAGATGATGTAAGACTCCCCCATGCTGAGTGAATTCCTTAGCCAGTTTGGACTCCCCCATACTAAGTGGATCTTCTTCATTCAGCTAAACTCCCCCATTCTTAGATGAGTTTTCTTCAATTTTGGACTTTGTCTTACTTTAGCTTTCTTTTGAGATTAGTTTTTTATATGTATTCCTACATCACTATATAAGCGGAAACAACACAACATACAAACTTAAGCAAAATAAGAAGTTAAGAAGCTCTTAACTAGAAGTTGCAAAACTCGTAATTTTATTAATAATCAAGGTACTCCACAAATTGAATTGTGACCTAAGTTTTATATTAAGTCTTATTACATAGATTTTGCTTATTCTAGAGCTATGCTTATTTGTGTTGATGAGATGAGTCAGGCTGAGAGGAGGAAGGATTAGGATTTTGCTACTATTACTGTTGATGTTGAGGGTGCTTGGGTAGAGATGACTTATTCAGATCCGCAGCACGAGTCGCATCTTCAGCTACCTTCTCCCCCTTTGTTATTTATCCTTTCATAATTTTTTCAAGGCAGGTGTTGAAGGAGTCCAAGGTAGATTGAAAATCCTCCTGCTTGCTAATTTTCTGTGGAGAAATCTCTTACTCCAGCATTTCCTTTCCCTTGGTTAGTTTTTAAGTTTAGAGAGCAGTAAGTGATGGTACATAGAAAGATGAGAGATTTGATCAAACCCTTGATAAGAGAACTATTGAAAGCACTACAAGAGAGCTCTGAAATTTGAGGCAGACAAAATAATTTTCAGCTTACCTCCATGTCATCAATCCTTGGGTAAGTTGAAGAAATATACCTTGTTGTGTAGTCGATATCCTTTACATCATACATTCCAATGTTCAAGAGCTATCCCCCATTCTTTTGTAGATCTTCTATCTTAACCTTAAGGATGTTTAAATTTTTACGTATTGAGAGACCATTGTTCGAGTCTAGAGACTCGGTGTGCTCTAGGAAAAGTTTTCCCATTGCATAAAAAATGGCCTTCTACGCCTTCTTAATGGAATCATCCATGTTTTTGTTGACCTCTCTACAAATAGCATTGAACTTATCTATGAGGGAGTAAATGTTTGGCACGGGCCGTTGAGCTTTCTTGGCGGTAGCATCCACTATATTGATCACACGATCCAGTTTATCACCATAGTTGACCATGAGTCTAGACATGCTCTCTAGAAGCTTCATCGTGTTGTGCCTAATATCCTTAGTAGTTTCCACCTCCTTCACTTCATGCTCAATTTTCTGCTCAGTACTCTTTTTAATCTTGGCTTGTTCTTCTCCAAACTTATGAAACTGTGTAACTTGACTTGCCATGGTGGCATTCAAGTTACTCAACAGCTCAACAGTAGCATCTACACTACCCTTTATCTTTCCTACTACCGTATTAGAGAGAGTAGTAGACATGGGGATAGATGTAACAGTCACACTGATTTGAGCTGCATATTCAGATAAGCCTGTTAAGATCAGAGCTATCTTATCCACCAGGCTCTTAGCACTTTCCTTGGCTAAGTGGTTGAGGAATGTAAACAAACTACCTTGAATCTTTTCAAATTCTTCAAAGTAGATAGATTCCCAGGGTTTTCTTGAATGCTCCTCGAACTCAGGAAGCTTAGTCTTGGGTTTAGTAGATAAGTCCATCAATTCTCGGGCTAATAACATGTTGCTTATTGCCCCATCTAACTCAACTTCAGATTTGAGCATTGGGAATTTCTTCTTGGCCAACTCTCTTATCAAAGCCAAGATGGTTGAATCAACCAAGTCCTCTTGGATTGGCTTGCTACTGAACTTAGGTACTTCATTGGCTGTAAAATTTACCTTAGTATCATCATCACTTGCTTTTCCAAGCTGAGAGGAGTTCTCAGCATTAGGAAATTCTCTAATCAGAGGGGTTGAGGATAGTTGTGAAGAAAGGTTTAGTGTAGAGCTTTGTACATTTGTCAAAGTAGGAATAGGTTTAGATTTTACAGGGTAATGTATTATTGCAATTTGTGTATTTGGTGGAAGAGAAGAAGTGGTGTTTTAAGTGTTAGAAGGAGAAGAAGGTAGGGAAAAAGAATCTGCAAGGATTTTTATAAGATAATGTAAAGTATTGGGAGGTGGAGGTTGAGAATTTATAGAAGGAATGTTAGTATCTACAAGAATAGAAACTCAGGGATTTACAAGAGAAGAGTTGGGAGGATTTATAGAAGAAATGGGGGTAGGATTTAAATGTGCCTTAGGGTTAGCTCTTTAGCCCAAGGATGGGTCAGCTTGAGGCATTTCAGACTGAGTAGGAAGAGTCTTAGTCCGAGTAAATGAATGTGTGGGGATGCTAAGATCAAGATCGAATTCTTCTTGATGAAGGGATTGGGTATCTCTAGCATCCTCCTCATTACTCACCGGTTGAACATTCTTCATTTGTGGTCTATTGGTGGCAATGCACTTGTAGTGAGTCCCTCTAGCTTTGGAGATTACTTCTTCCACATGAGCCGTAGCTCTTGGACTAATTGTTTCAGGGTCCTCTTTGCCTTTCTTAGAGGTCCCCTACTCTTCAAATTCTTCAGTCACTTCCAACTTTTTCTTTCTTTGGCTCAAGGTTTCTTCACCCTGAATGGCATCTTCCTCCTCCTCAGCTGGCTATTTCACCTCATCTTCCCTCTAAGTGTGAGTCATGGCCATCATTTTCCTTCTTTGTTGAGTTCGGTCCTAACCAGAGTATATCCTACCCTTGTTTTTGTGGTTCTCTTCCTAGCCCTTTATGAGGTGGCCTTTGGCTTGGGGGATGATGAAGTAGATTCTCTGGAGAGAGGTTTCAACTTGGTTAAAAGTGGAGCATTATCATTAGTCTCATCATTGCTCTCAAAATCCACCATGAATTCATCCTCATCCTCCTTAGCTATTCTTACATGGAATACTGTCGATACAAACTTAGCCTTTAGCTTAGCATCTTGGGCCTTGGTGTACCTAGTATGCACTTGCTCATGATACAGCTTGCTGAAATGCATCATGATGAGGGTCTTCTTCATGGGGATGATAGTTTCTCCGATTCCTCCTACATAAGACTAGATGTCCACCTTCATTACCATCATTAAAGCGGTGATCAAGTACCCATAGTGGTAGATGATAGTAATCTTGGTCAAGTGATGAAGAATCATCACAGGTCAGTTTGATTACATTCCTGCTACCACATGGTAGATCACACACCTCTCGAAGTAGGTGTAAATGGAAAGTGATCTCGTCTTAGGAAGGAGCAGCTTTACCACTAGCTCGTGGTAAGCTCTAGCTGCCTAGCTCAATCTAGAGGCTGAAATTTTCCCAGATCCATAATATGATAGCAACTCCCAATCTTTAGGAATGGCCATGACTTCTTCATCACCCATCCTTCAAAGCTGAGTGCCTTTGTTGGGCATGTCTAAGATACTCCCAATCAACCTAGAAAAAAGATGAGATGGCAGTTTCTTTCTAATTCCATGAAGAGGACATCATTATACCCTTGGATGATATATAGATTCTAGAAGAAGCTCCTAATCAAGCCAACGATGGCTGGTCCTTCCAACTGCAAAAACTGACTAAGCCTCTGCTACTTGATCACCCCATGAAAGATTTTGTTCTTGATCAAGCCTTCTTAGTCGACTTCATATACTAGGCCAAAGTTGAAATCAGAGCCCCAGTTAACCTTTGTAAAGATCGTTCTAGAGGGGAACATAATCTTCTCTTGCTTTCCTTCAACATTAACATAGATACTTCTTTTCGAGAAGTATAAAGGTGGATTTAGTTCTTGCTATTTTAGAAAGAAAGGTTCAGAGAAGAAGAGAATTAGGGTTCTTTTGCAGTTTGAAGTGATTCGAATTCAAAGATGCAATTACCCTCTCACTCCTTTAGTCTTCAGCTTTTATACACAAGATTAAAATCAACATTGAGATTAATACTTAATTCACCAACTTAGTAACACGGTGAAATGTGGGTTTTGATTTTAACCGCAAAATTGATTCTCACAGTGTTACTTTAGAAAATAGACGGTGTTAGACATGAATTACCTCATTCAGGTGAGTTGAGATTTTCTTTCCAACAATTAGCTAAATTTCTTGAATTTTCCTACACATGTGGTTTGCTATACCAATAAGCTACCTTAGAATAATGAACTATTCCTTGGGTAATGGTTAGGTAAAAATTTCATCTTGATGTTCCCTTGAATGAACGTATCTAATAGCACATGATCCCTTTTGAAGTGATGTCTAATACTGACATGATTCATCTTGCCATGTTGAACTGGATTTTTGGATAGGTCAATTAGACTCTTGTTATCACAACATAACTTCGAGGTATTTTGACTTTATACTATAATCTTCCAATTGTTGCTTAATCCATAGCAGTTGTGCTATGCAACTTCCTGCTACCATGCACTCAGCTTTAGTTATACTTAGCGCAACAGAAGTTTGCTTCTTACTATACCATGAGAAAAGGCATTTTGTAAGGAAATGGCATCCTCTTATGGTGCTTTTCTGATCAAGCTTTTATCTCTTCTGTAATCAACATCTATGAAACCTCTTGGCATGAAATCAGTATTGTTTGGATACCACAGACCTGCATGAAGTGAGTCTTGCAAATACAATAGAATCATCATTAAAATTTCCAAATGAGATTCTCTAGGGTCAGCTTGATAACGAGCACAGTAGCACATAGCAAATTGAATGTCAAGCCTGTTAGTTGTAAGGTAAAGAAGAGAACCGATGATTTTTCTATAGAATTTGCTATCTACTAGTTTGCTAGCTTCATCTTTACTTAAAATAGTGTCTATGGCCATGGGAGTGGACATTGGCATCGAATGCTCCATATCCAACTTCTTCATGACTTCTTTAGCATACTTTGCTTGACTTATGAAGATTCCATCTTTTGTCTACTTGATTTGATATCCAAGGAAAAAGTTGAGTTCTCCCATCATAGACATTCGAACTTGCTCTTCATCTGCTTGTTGAACTCTTTGCATAGCTTCTCATCAGTTACTCCAAAAATATTATCATCAACATAAATTTGGACTAGCAACACATCTTCTTTCCTTCGCCTGATAAACAAAGTTGTACCTGCTTTCCCTCTTTCATATCCTTTGCTAATTTGGAAATTGGTTAGCCTCTCATACCACGCTCTTAGAGCTTGCTTCAATTCGTAAAGAGCTTTCTTCATTTTGAAGACATGCTCAGGATTCTTTGGATCTTCAAAACCTAGAGGTTGGTAGACATACACTTCTTCTTGAATGAATCCATTCAGGTAATGCACTTTTAACATCCATTCAAAATAATTTAAACTTCACATGGGATGCAAAAGCACACAGGATTCGAATAGCTTCAAGCTGAGATAAAGTAGCATAAGTTTCATCATAATCGATGTCGTCTTGCTAATTGTAGCCTTGAGCAACACGCTTGACCTTGTTCCTAACAAAATTACCATTTTCATCAAGCATGTTCTTGAAAACCCATTTGGTACCGAAGGTTTTCTTTCCTTTAGGCTTAGGAACTAGATTCCAAACATCGTTGTGCTTGAACTAATCTAGTTCCTCTTGCATCATGATCATCTAATAATCATCTCCTTCAGCATCTTTAAACTTCTTAGGTTTAATCAATTAGATGAAAGCTGGATGGCTTATCATTCTGCTGAGCTAACCTCATGTCATTACCGGATTATGAACTTTATTAACAATGTTTTCAAGCGAATGGTTGTGATGAGTTCTAATCTACCTTGGTATATTCAGATCTATAGTTGGAGGATCCACAATTGGATGTTGTGGCTGAGGTTGATCTTTGCCATTATTGAAGTTGATTGAGAGATCATTGTCTTCTTTGACTTCCTCCGCTTCACGTTCCTATACTAGGTTGGGAAGCACAGAGAGTGGCATGGTGAGTGAATTTGCTTATTCGGTTATTCCTTCATCATCATCAGATAGACGTCTATTTGCATAGTTGGTTTCATCGAAATCCACATGCATGGACTCCACTAAAAGGCTGGTTCTTTTGACATATATTCTATATGTCTTGCTATTAGTTGAGTATCCCAGAAAGATACCTTCAACAGCTTTTGGATCAAACTTATCTAGTTGCTCCTTGGTGTTACGAATAAAGAACCTACAGCTAAATGATCTGAGATGGCTAATCTTAGGCTTGCAACCTCGCCAAAGCTCATAGGATGTCATCTCAAGAATTGGGCAAATTAAAACCCGATTCAAGATATAACAGATTATGTTAAAAGCTTCTTCCCAAAAGTACTTTGGTAGATTGTTATCACTCAACATGGGTCGAGCCATCTCAACTATGGTTATGTTCTTTCTTTCTACAACCCCATTTTGTTTAGGCATATAAAGAGCTAAAAAGTTGTGGTCAATACCATGTGCTGAACTAAATTCTTTGAATGGAAGTTCTTGAATTCATGTCCATGATCACTTCAAATTCTACTTATTTTAGTTCCTATTTCATTCATTATCTAATTACTGAGTTTGATAAAAGATTCTAAAGTTTTGTATTTGCTACTCAGCAAGACAACCCAAGTGAATCTCATGAAGTCATCCATAACCACCAAAGAGAATATTTTTCCACCCATGCTTATAGGCTGAAATAGGCCAAAATGATCTTGGTGGGAGAGCTCCAATGGTTGCTTTATTACTATTGGATTAATAGACCTAAAGGAGTTCTTAACCCGCTTACCAAGTTAGCAAGCTAAGCAAAGTTCATCCTTCTCGAAGATGATACTAGGTAAACCCATAACTAGTTACTTTTTGGCCAGTTTGGATAGAATGTTCATATTTTTATGACCCAACCTTCCATGCTAAAGCAAGGAATTATCCTCCTTAGATATAAGAGAAAGATTAATGGAGTTTGGGGATAAATCAATCATTTATACATTATTGACTCTAGGAGCAAAGAGTATAGTTGAGTCAGTCTTACAGTTAATAACTATGTAACTTGTTGAGAAGAATGTAACCTTTCTGCCTTTGTCACAAAGTTGAGCTATGCTGAGCAAGTTGAACTTGAGTCCTTTCACCAGAGAAACTTCTTCGATTGAAGGAGAGACACCAACAGTACCACAACCCACTATCTTGCCTTTTTGGTTATCCTTGAAACCGACACTTCTAATTCTTTTACGCTCTAATGAGAGAACTGACTTTCATCTCCCATCATATGCCTTAAGCTTCCTCTATCCAAATACCACATTCTAGAGTCATTAGCGGATCTAAGGCTCACCTACAAAATAATCATGTTTTTTAGGTACCCATGCTTTCGAGATGGGTCCTCCCTTGTTAGTGGTGCTTAAATTAGTCTAGTCGTACTCGTCATAATAACCATTTTTATGCCTATAGAGAACTGCGGCATGTCCAACTTTGCTACAAAAATCACACACCATTTTTGCTTTGGGTTGGCTCGCTTTCTTCTTTTTAAAGGTCTTCTTCCTCTGAGGATTGCAAGTTTGGTTACTCGAAGTTTGACTGTTGGTTAGAGGAGAAACCTATTTCCCCTTCAAAGCTGTTATCTCAGCAGTCAACTCATCAAATTTCTTAGTGAGCTTGATGTTGTGACATTCATGATACTCAGCCTATTCTTGAAGAAAGCGGATATCAAGAGACAAGGAATCAATGGTGTCTTCCTGATCTTCACTTCTCCTCAATAGCTCTTTGATGTTTTTCCCTAACTTATTAGTATGCTTCATAACATCAAAGAGTACCCGGGAAAATTCTTCTATGGATAAAGGGATTTTAGAATGTACCTTAGCTTGAGGAGATTTCCCTTTGTTACGCTCGGCATTAGAGTCAGCAGCGGATTGGTTGCTCTTAGAAGCATATGTTGAGCTCTCACCCCTTTTATCTTCTATCACCATTAAAAAGTGGTTAGCTAAATTTATTGGTTCTTCATCAGATGATGAAGACTCTTTAGAATCACTCCAAGTGGAAGCAAGTGCCTCATTCTTCTTTGCAAACCTATTATTATATCTATCCTTCTTGGTTTTTAGACAGGATGACTTGATATGGCCTTTTTCACCATAGCCAAAGCACTTGATGTCTTTGCTGTGTTCCTTCTTGAGTCCTTCCTTAGCTCCACGTCAGTACTGAGTTAACTTTTTTTTAGTGGGAAACTTCTTCTTGTTGAACTTCCCATCTTTCTTCATGAAGTGTTTAAAATGCCTGGTAAGAAGGGTCATTTTCTCATCAGAATCATTATTGGTGGATTCATCAAAGGAATAAGCTTTTTGGAAAATGTCTTTGCCCTCTCTCTCCTTACCTCTACTCCATTTAGAGTCATCAATATATTTCCTCAGAGATATTTCCTGATTTAGCAAGGTTTCTCTCAGCTCATCATGGTTGTAGTTCTTAAGATCATGAGCCTCCTCTATTGCGCACTTCTTGGCATCCCACTCTAAGGTAAGAGTGTGGAGATACTTCTTCATCATTTCTTCCTTAGTGAACTCATTGCTTAATCTCTTCAGTTTATTAATGATATTAATGAAGCTAGTATTCTTGGCTTGAATACCTTCATTAGCACCCATTTGGAACATCTCATACTCCCTCAACATGAGATTGATATTTGACTCCTTTAACTTATCAATCCCTTTATAGGTGATCTCTAGCTTCTTCTAGGTCTTTGAGAGGTTAAAAGCCTACAAAGAGACCACTAAACGTCACCATGATCTCCATGTTTCTAGGAAAAATTTCAAAGAAGGATAAAAAGTTTTACTTTTGGAGACTTAATTTCTTTCCTGAGAAATTGAGGTCTCGGTGGACTAGTCCTTGCATAGTGACCAACATATTCCCTCACAGAGCAATTTTCATCAAAAGCACAATGACAGAGAAGTCCATGAAAGTCGACGGCCATCACCTTAAATTGTATTATGAAGGATTTTTGAGCTCACTCTTAAGAAATTCACCTCACGGAGATATCTAACCCCACACCATGATCTTGGTGTGGGGAAGTCGAGCTTAGAGACGTTAAAACCAAAACGCTCTTACAAGGTAGCCCAAGCATTTTTATTTTGAGGATAATTTATTATCTTAAGTACTTTTATTTAATTAGGATTTAATTAATTAAGATTTAAATTAAGGATTTTTAAATTTTAGGATTTAGTAAGGTTTTAATTTTAGCTATTACTTTGGATTTATAGGTAATTATTAGATACATTTGATTAGGACTAATACCTCTCTCTTAATGATGCAGGTGAATTAATTAGCAAAAGGAAGAGTCACACGGATTAGAAAGGAAACATAGAGTCATGCGTAGATAGAGTAAGAAGCAAAGAGTCACGCGCAAAAGGGAGAGAGAGAGAGAGAGAGTAACGGTCAGAATATGGTCTAGATACATTGAATCTCTCTCCAAGCTTAGGCTGACACATGAGGTCATAATGGCGGTTACTCAATCACTCGAAGTTATCATTACACTAGCATGATTACCCAATGTCCCTTTAATTACAAATTAGCCCTTTACTTGCTCCCCAAGCACATTACCTCTCACTTTCACCCACACCTGCAAATTGCTCTCTCTCTCTCTCTCTCTCTCTAAAAAGCAAAGCAAATCTAATCCTCCTTCTCTCTAGAAAATGGCTTCACTGATGCAATTAACTCCCTCCACCGCTGTCAAGGCCAATCCCTCTAAAACTCCAATGACTGGTGTCTGCCACAAAACCACCTCCAAGAGAGTCCACAGCAAAGTGACCACTCCAATCACTGTAAGCTCCAATAGTTACTCTATGTTCTCTAACTCAAGTCACTCCTCTCACCACTATCTTAGTAGAGAAAATCCACAAAGAGGAAGAGATCGCTTAATCTCAAGAGGACTAGCAGATAGTAGAGTCAAAAAATAGAACCGTCATTTTGAGCGATTGTGAAGATGAGGAGTATACTCCTACACCTCCTCCAATCTCAGCTAAGAGGACACCCCACACAAGAGCGTAAAGGCCGTTAAGAGCAAGAAGGCCAAGATAATAGAGACCCCTACCTCAACGGGAAAGGTGTTTAACACCTTTGACAAACTTGGACCCGTGGCATCTTCAACCGCTGGAAGGGAGTGATGCCTAAGCCCTCCAAAACTACATGCACCGAGACCATAGAGAGTTATGAGAGTACTCGCTGCCTTCATAGCAATTTGTTGGCTCCCTCTAATCCTCCCCCCTTTCCTAGTGTACCAAGAGTTGGTGTGGGAGTTGTATTCCACATTCTCCTTCAAGTATGACTATAGTAGCTATGACAACCTAATATCATTAAATTCCACCTCCACAGAAAGACCTTTTCCTAGGGTCTCGATGATTTTAACAAGGCCCCAGGAATCATGGAGCCTTCAGATGATATGTGTGATGCTCTCCCTCCCGATTTTGAAGCCATGGAGACCTACTTCTCTTTGCGCAACAATGATCCCAAGGTGAATTCTTAGAAGTCCGGAGACTCCAAGGCTTGCTACATTCAGGAACCTCACCTCTGCTAGTGCCACAAGATCCTCACCTTCAACTTTTTTTATCACTATAATAGCTCCAAGACCATCAATAAAAAGGAACTCAACATCCTTTTGAGCATGGTGATTGATAGGAAACTCCATCTTGGTGCACGATTGGCCAAGAAAATCCAATTCTCTCTCGTAAGAGGGAAAAATCCACCCATTTTTAGTGTAGTGATCTCAGTGATAGCACATGGAATGGATTATATCGATCCTTTGGGCTATGCTATACTTCTCGAGACTACTCTACTAAATATGGAGAACTTGGAGACCATGTTGATGGGGAGACCTACAACAAGACCAAGCAAATACATCCCCTTAACCCTCCGGAGATCAGAATCCCCACTCCTGTTAATCCAAAGGAAGATAAGGAGACTCTCATAGCTGTATAAAAATCAACCCCTGTCGTATACACTAAGCTGCTCGAGAAGATTACTTCTCTCTAGAAGCAATATAGTGACCTATTCAACAACTATCAACAACTCAGTGTAGAGAATATAGACTTCAGGGCTCATTGTGATACCTTGGAATTTAATGTGGAGACTCTTTGTAATCATCTCCAACTCAAACCCTTCAAGCATCAAGCTCATTAGCGAGACCAAGAGTAGGTCTCTGTTAATTCCTCCTCTCCACAGGGATAGTAACCGTTCTTTTGCCCTTTTTCTTTTCTCCTTTTTCTTTTCTTCTTTTTTTTCTCTTTTTCAGGATATTTGCATTAGGGGCAATGCAAAATTTGAGTGTGGGGAGGGGAATATATCTTTTTGTTTATGATCTTTTTATGTTTTTAATTTTTTATGACTTAGTCTTTTTTAGTTAAATTCTATCATTTTGCAATCTCAATGTAAAAATTTTATTTTTTGCATATATATAAAGATCAAATGAAAAAAAATTAGTCTTCCGATTTCAGTGTTCTCTCATTGATTTCCACAATGACCTTCTTTGTACTCTAACCTGTTACAAAGAAATGAGGAAACCTAAAGAAGCGAGATACCTTCATAATGACTAATTAAACAAGTAATAGTGAATAAGTTAACTAACTGTACTTGGCATCGAGAGTTGTTTTTAAGCAAAGTTTGTTCCAGAGATTGATTTCTAAAAGTCACTTTAAAAAACTTAAGTCCCAATGAATTCCTTAGAGATTTAATTTTTATCTTTTGCATGTAGACTTGGTTTATTTTAGCAAGGTCTCTGTACCTTTAGACCTTCACTGAGACCTTGAATTTCTCTTTTAACAAACTTGGTGGTTTAATTACTTACTTTATTTTCTGTTTTGTTGAGTCTTATAAGAAATAGCATTGTTCATTTAGCAACCAGGTGATGACTCTTTCCTGTGTGCTTTTAGAAGGAAGAGTTTGACTTGTCTCATACCTAGGTGAAGTCTCTTTCATAGGGGTGAAGAAGAAAGAGCATTGTTTGGCTAGTAACTAGGTAATGACTATTTCATATGGTTTATTTTTTCACAAAAAATTCAAAATTCAAAAGAAAGAAAAAAATAGGGACCCCACCAAGAAAAGTGACTAACTACGAAGGTAATTGTGAAGTTTTCCTTTGGATACTTGATCTTTTTAATAAATTCAGCCAAGTAATTCTTGGGCTTTCGAGCAAGGTCTTTATACTCTCTTGAGGATAACTCTTTTGCTAAACTTTTAGTGCTTAATAAGGAATTCTTCCATGATCTCAATGAAAGATCTCAATCTCTTTGTGAAAATGTTTAGGATTTTTATGCAGTTCTTATTCTCTTTTCTTCCTGATCTTTGTGTTCATACTTGAGGACAAGCATGGAATAAGTGTGGGGAGATTTGATAGGTTGTAAATCCGACATGTTTCTATACTTAATTCATATCTTCATAAGCAATTTTAGTCTTTATGGGCTTTACTACTATTGTTTTCTATCATTTTAGGGTTTTTAGGCGACTTGAATGAAAGTTGGTTAAAACAGTTATGAGCGGACAATGTTCTACCCCGCCCAATTACCGTGAGGTGCCGACCCCGTGAGATGGGGCATGGGGTTTTTGAAAATGTGTGTTATGGTTGTGGAAAGGATTCCAAAGACTCGAGGCCTAAATCTCTAGCCTACATTATACAAAGTCACCACCCGTATCAGCTCTTCCGAGAAATTCGGTACAGCCTAGATCCGTTAAGCCTAAATGATACAGTAGTATAGAGATTCGGGTCCGAATGAGGTACTTATTTTATCATTATTTAAGTCATATTAGGAAAATGGCTACCATATTCCAATAATGTGATATCCCATTCTAGATCATTTTCGAGTTATATTTTAGCATGCATACGAAAGGTAATAAATAAGTGCGAAAAGTAAACATGTAGAAAAGTAAATGCGCCTAGTCTAGGGGGGGATTATTTACATATTTTGGGGATGGGGAGTACAAATTTCCTAAAATACATGAGATCTAGGTAAGTGAATACATCCATAACCTATTATACAACCGAGCTAACAAATACATAACTTTTATTAAAGTGCGATACCCGAAGGAAAATAAATCTTGACATACATCTTACCTAATCTACTTGCATCCACTAAGGTTAGCACAAAATATTTTTACAACACAAACATGTGCCAATGCACCAAGTATGTTTGGTTTGAATATTTGGAAGACCTGTGTGGTCAAGTTAAATAAAAATTGTCGACAATGACTCATGGTTTCCGTTGTGAAAAATGATCCATTTTTATACAAGTATGTTGCTAGTTTTATTAGTGAAAATGCCGCATGTGAATTTCGTCAGATCGGATATCCGAGAACAGGGCGTTCTTTTCATGGGGGTTTCCAAATCTAAACTTAATTATTCACAAATTTATGGAAGTCGTAAATAATTCTAAGCCCATGAACATAATCACCATCTTTCATATATATCCCAAGGAAATTCAAGTACGGTAATAATTTTATCTTGGTTAAGAGGAAACCGTAATTTAAATTTTCCCCCGGGATATATCCAAAAGACAAATTAAACAAGTCATTTTTACTGATTTTGGTATGTTCATAATCACTAACTTTCTACTGATTTTGGTATGTTCATGTAAACAAGTCATTTTTACTTAATTAACCCATAATTAGTGCATAATATATAAATAAGTATTCTGGAAAATGAAGGTAACATAGATGTCGATGTTTCAACGCCGCTGTCAACATTGCAACAGCGACATCGATGTCGCAACACTAACGTCAGCGTTGCCTGAATTTTTCAGAATACAAAGGGAACATGGCAAGCATTTAAACACTTTCAAAACAAGATCAAATCATTAAATAAGCATGAGACACAACTCTAGGAACTCAGAGTCTCACCCCGTAGTCGAGAATCAACTTCTTTGAGATCTGTGAAGCTCCTCGGGGAAGCCATCCTCTTTTTTGTAGTTTATGTAGTGAGGTTGTTTGGTTGAGAAAAAATCGAGAATGGAGCAAATGTTACTCCACAAACTTGAGAGATAATGGTTGAAATGTAGTCTAAGGCTTTGTTCGTCACTCCTTCACCAAGTTTTATTGAATTAAAGCTTGGAAAAAGTAGTGAAAAGAGGTTTTAACACGTATGTGAACTAAGAACATTCCCCTCTTTAATCCCACTCAATTTTTGGGAATCTAAACCTCAAAGTTACCTATTTGAATTCTAGAAAACCCAAGTTCATACCCTTTTTATGAACTTTCCTAACCTTTTCAAAGAAAACTTGTTTTCCCTTATGAACTTTCACCAAAAAAAGACTCAAAACTTATGGAAAAATTTTTCTCTTCCAGACAAGTGAGCTCTATTTTCTACAAATTTTGGCACAAAACTCAGCCCCCCTTTATCTGAATATGAGCCCTCCTTTTGTAGAGAGCTCCCTTCAATCTGAAGACAAAAATCATCATTATTTAACCCCCATTTTCACTTTTTGCCTCCCCAATCTAAGGGAGGAGGACCCTCTCCAGCCACCCTACAATGTGTAGCTACTGAAGAGGTCAACCAAGGGTACAAGGGCCCTAGAGAACTATTGCATCCATTATTCTTGAAATTCTACAATTTTACTGCTACTGACTTAGTGACATCGGTACCGATGTTTCAATGCCGATACCAATATTGGCAACATCGCTATTGATGTTACTAACAGCGGTATCGGTGTTGGCATTTTGGTCTGACTTTGGTTCAAACTAGTTGGTTATTGCTAAGGTGGCAATATCGATGTCATTGTGGCAATACCAACATCGATGTTGCCAATGCCAATACCAATGTTGTCACATTGGTATGGATAATCACCTGTTCGGACACAGTCTATCTTTAAGGAGTTTTGGTTTAAAGAAGGGTTGTTCTCCTTCATAATCTCTATCTTGAAAAGAGGATAAAGCTCTATCATTTTATCTCCAAATAAAAGAATAGGATAAGGCCAAAAGAAGAACAAGTGCAATCAAAAGCAAAGACTAAGAAGTAATGGATTAGGTCATATGGCTATAAATATAGGTTGAATCCCACAAGAAGAAAAAGTTAGAATTTAGTCCAAGTTTTCTTAGTTTAATTTAGTTGTAATCCGAATCCAAATTCTTTTAGAACTACATTATTTTCTATCCTTATTTTTCAAATGTTTTAGATTTAATTTGCTTTCAATTAAATTTTTTTACTTTCAAGTTTATTTCAATTTTGTAATTTGACAAGTTCTTTATTTTATTCGTAATTTTACATTCTCTCTCTTTATGTTTTATTGTCTTTAAATTCAGTCATACCTTGCTAATTTCCTAGTGACTTGACCAAGAAAGGGTCAAAACCATGTTTGATCAATGTGAGGACTTAAACTTAAACACAACAATCCACAAGGAGACTTATTTGTTTATCTCGGCACTTATTATTATTGGATCCTTAGTCATTCTATGGTCTGATCATCCATAAGGTAAAGTTTTGTGATTTATTGTTATCTCTAACTTTTAAATCCGTAATTGTACTTGAGGAAAATGACACTAGTCTCTCTATCATCAACGAGACTGGAGATGCAGCTATTTAACGCTTGTTAGGAGTTCTACTTCCTATCAGTTAAGGTTTAGGCGTTTCTATTATTCAATACTATTTTTTGGTAAGCTCTCTAGTGCTACGTCGAGAGTCATGGGAGGTAAGAAAAAGATCGAGGCACGAAGCATAATCCCCATACGAAGTAAGGAAGAGTTGCTAACGTTTTACGATGCGAAGCACTAGTATAACTAAACCTAAGTCCCAGTTTAATTTATCCCTTGTCTAGTGATCATTATGGTACATGGTTTTCCCCAAATTGTTTGAGTCAATCGTTTTACAATTGTTTTATTCTTTGATTCTCTTTTTACATTCTGTTGGTTCACTTTAGCTTAATAATATAGCAAAGGGGGGTGAATGCGATAATCTTAGCTCTTTTAAGATTTAAAAATGAACTCCAAGTTTAGTTTTTAGATGCATTTTGAGTTCGGTATGCTATGCACTTGGATCCAAAAACCGTAAACTACTTAGCTATGCTAACCTAGTTTACCTAAAATGTACGTTGTGTAAACTGCTCAACTTGGATTGCTTTTGCAAGAAAAAGTAAAGAAATAGAGAGATGATGGATGAACAGACACTATAAAGGCAAAATGAAAGATAAAGGAAAGAGCATACCTTAGATTTTATCCTAGTTCAGCCCCTACCAACCTTTAGTCCTCGAATTCCTTTATGAGATTTAATCCATTAGTGATTTTTTTCCTTCCTTAGGTGGAGAAGCTGTTGGTCCGTAAATGGGCTACTAACAATAGCAGGAGGGGGTGAATGCTTAATATTGGTTTAAACCATTTAGTGCGATATAAAAATGTATAAACCGTGCGTGCTGAGTGCGATATAAAAATGTATAAACCGCTCAGATTTACTGGCACACTTTATCTTCAATCTTTAGCTGAGTAGGACTTACTCAGTACAGATTGGATAACAAGTAGTATAATGAATGAGAGAGATAGATGAATGAGCTGATCACTGATCAAGCTTAATGCTTAAAGTTAGAACGGCAACACCTGAGATTTATCCTGGTTCGGCCCCTAGCCTACCTCCAGTCCTTGGATACTATCTCCGAGCTTTAATCCACTAGTGAGTTGTTCCTTCAATAGGCAGAGAAGCCTTTATAGTGGGTAGACACAATTACAGAAAGTACAATTCTTTCTAACTATCGCTCAACTCAGTTTGGGTACCCTTCCCAAACTAACACTCAGATTAATATAAGAATGTGAACTGAATTCAACTTATAGAAATGTTGAATCCTTACAATGTTAATCTAAGTAATTTCTCTCCATTATAAACAGAAAAGACTTTGATGTTTACTAATTACTTGCGATGGAATTTCTTTAGAAGTTAGAGTAATTTGGGCAGCGTTTTAGCTCTTAAGAAATTCGAGGTGATTCACTAAGTTTGAACATCTGCTCCAGTCTTTTATTTATACTTTGAAGCTCTACGAATTAGCCATTACAAACTTTACGATACTGCTGATCTTCAATTTCTCATCTCTTCAAATCTTTCAAATCTTCCCGTTGGAGATAGATTCCAGGATGTTTAGAGATAGAATCTAAACATCGAGGTGCGATTAAATTCCATTGATAAATTCTCGGTAGTCTTCAAGCAACTGGTTCTGAGAGAGGTGTGCTAGAATGCAACATGGAGTCATCCTATTAGATGACCTTGCTGATGTTGGCAGATTCGCGCGAAGACACTTAAGACGCAGCACATAACAGAAATTCCTTTTACTTGGAATGTAGCGAGGAATCTCTGACAACTGTACTGATACTCTTGGCATTGTGAGGACTATAGGAATCTTCATTAATTTCAAGGCCTTTTATCCTGAAAAACACTAATGGAATATTGCATTCTTTCACAGATAACGTTAGTAACACATGTGTCATTAAGTCTCTACGCATCAAACAGAACGTGCTTTTAATTAAATAAAAGTAGAACTCAGCACGAGCTGAGTGAAGTAATCCTAAACTATGTAGTACTCAGCATAGACTCAGCTTTTCCTACTCTAAGTCATAACTTAATTAAGTATCCAACAAAACTGAGTTATTCTCCCTTGAATGAACTCAAGTCAGCTTTATTAATCAAGAGTATACTTAGTACTCAATTAATTTCACTATCCTAGATAGTTTGCTATTTCCCAAACTACTTAGTACTGTGAAGTACTATTAACTTGGGTTCTACAATCTCCCCCATTTTGGACAGATAGCAAACTAGGTAATAGAAGAAGTTAATTGAATAAATAGTTCAGAGATTACAGAATACCTGAAAGCGATGTAAAACTCCCTTGTATTGAGTGACTTCCCTTAGTCAGCTTGAACTCCCACATACTAAGTGAGTCTTTAACAAGTTGCATAATTCACCCACACTTGGAGGATTTCTTCTATGATTGGGACAATGTTTTACTTAAGCTTTATCTTCAAAGGTTTGGCCTCTTGTATGTTTTCCCTTACCACATTGTTAGATACACAACAGAAAACATACTCAGCATAAAAAGTTAAGAAGATCTTAACTTGAGGTAGGAACTTGTAATTTTATTAATATATCAAAAATGACTTAGTCAGTACATAGAGCATGTCCTGAGCTAAGATTACAATAAGCCTAAGTTTTACATCTATTGGAGAATGACCTAAACTATCTTTTATGTGCTGAAGAGGAAGATCCAATAGTTTTGTTCTTTTTTGAAGGATGCATTGGATAAGAATGCCTTGGAAGAGATCCCTTGTTGAGGTTTACCATCCTGAGCACATCTTCAGCTACCTTCTCCCCCTTTGCTATCTGACCTTGAACAATTTGATCAAGATAGACATTAAAGGTGTCGAGTATAGCTTGGAAGCTCTCTTACTAGACAATAATCTACGGGGAAATCTCATGCTCCAATTGCTCCTTACCCTTGGTTGAGAGGAAGTCTTGATCATTTAGCTCCTTGAGAAAAAGTTGGTGGTAACGCGAGAGATGAGCTATCTTGTCAAAACCTTGACTTGCAAACTGTT
Organism: Euphorbia schlechtendalii; assembly: GCA_949673415.1. Lineage (NCBI taxonomy): Eukaryota > Viridiplantae > Streptophyta > Magnoliopsida > Malpighiales > Euphorbiaceae > Euphorbia > Euphorbia schlechtendalii. The sequence goes on from CATIWQ010374221.1 coordinate 27,403, forward strand.
GAAAACACTGAAGAAGACCATGGAAGTCAGTTGCTATCAATGTAATCTTCATCTGAGCTTCAATGTCAAGATGTTTTGGATCAAAGGATTTGATACACCGTGAAGTGTAATCGATGTCTTTTCCATCCAGCTTTCCCATCCTGAGTAGCGAATCCACCTTCTTCGTCAGATCTTCCACCTTGGTTTTTATGAGATTCAGCTTCATGTGCTTTATCATTCTAGTCTCAAGGCTGAGGGATTCGGTTGGAGGCGCACTAGGCACAGGCATGTCTGGAAAAATCTGTCCCATAGCAGTTACTAAGAATTTCTATGATGAGGAGACTTTCTTCGTGATGTGATCAGAGACTTCTCGCTAAAGAGTATCTATCCATTTTGGAGTGGAGAGAGTCAACATTCATGACAGGGGCCTTATCCAGCTTCTTCGAGATATCCGTTAAGAGCTTAAGGACTTCATCCCACATCCTTGGTAGATGCTACCTCTTTGGAGATATCCTCGATCTTACAATCGGTTAGCCTCTTTATTTTGGCCTGCTCCTTAGCGAGCTCATGGATCTGTGTCACTTGAGTAGCCATATTGGTACTCAAGAGACTCAGCTGCTCAATAGCAATGTCTACACTACTCTTTATCTTTCCTGCAATAGCATTAGCTATTACAGTAGAGGTGGGAATAGAAGTAGTAGCTGCCCCAAGCTGGGCTGCAGAGTCCATTAACCTATTCAAGATTAGTGCCATCTTATCTACCAGACTCTTAGCACTCTCTTTTGCTAAATGAATTCAAATAACCAACATGTTGCCTTGGATCCTCTCAAACTCCTCAAAGTATAGAGAGTCACTAGGCACACTTATGTGATGTTCGCATTTTGGCAATTCTACCTTGGGCCTGGATGATAAGTCCATCAATTCCTGAGCAAGTAGCATGTTGCCTACTGCTTCATCTAACTCAGCATCAGTCTTGAGCGTAGGAAATCGCTTCCTTGCTAACTCTTGGATCTATGCCAAGAAAGATGCTCCAGCCATTGCTGGCTTGCTGCTAGGTTCAGGTGCATCACTGGTTATAAAATTTACCTTAGTAGTTTGACCACTTACTTTTCCCTACTGAGCGGAGTTCTCAGTGTTGGGAACTTCCCTAACCAGAGGGGTTAAGGGGATTGTGGGTGGTTGTGAAGAAAGGGTAGGTTCAAAACCTTGTAAAGATGATGAAGTTGGTTTGAGTGGAATAGAAGTTACAATGGCTTTGAAAGAGTTGGTTAATGGTTGAGAACGTACAAGAGAAAGTGTGGAGGAAATATGTACTGGTGATAGAGGAAAAGAAGCTTGGCTATTTTCAAGTAAAGAGATTTGAATTAGGGATTGTACAGAGTTAGAAAGGGAAGGACTTTTTTGTATTTCAGTATCTACTAGAGTAGAACTTGATGGAATCGAAGAATTTACAAGATAGGGGTTTTGAGGATTACAAGAGAAGATGATGGGGTAGGATTTTGCGAAACCTCTTGGTTAGTTGTTTGACCCAAGGATGGGTCAGCCTGAGGTTGCTCATGTTGAGAAGAAGGCTCCTCAACATGAGTGAATGTGGGAGGGGGGATGTTGGGGTCCTGAGGATCAGACTCCTCTGGGATTAGGGTAAGGGTTTCTCCAACATCCTCCTCGCTACTCACCACCTGCACATTTTTCTGCAGTGGCCTTGTGGTGGAAGAACACTTACCCTAAGTGCCCTTAAGTTTGGAAAAACATCTGAAGAGTTCTCAACAGCATTAGACCCAAGCTGGTCCTCATCTCTAGACTTCTTGGCCTAGCCCTGCTCCTTAGTATCATATGAGAATACCATCTTGCGCTTCCTTTGGCACAGGGACTCATCGGCCTCAGCCTCTGCTTCTTTCTCCTTAGTTTGCTTCTCAACTAGTAGCTTAGCCTTTGCCTCCCTTTGGGTACGAGTTTTGGCTTGCATCTTCCTTCTTTGATGCTGAGCAGGAGTATCACTAAACTTGGCTGGACTCTTCCCCTTGGCCCTAGAGGAAGCAGCCTTCTCTGCTTTGGAGGTAATGGTGGTTATATTCTCCAAGATGCTGGAGATTGGAACTTTATCTGAGTCATCACTCTCATAGTCCACCATGAATTATTCCTCCTCCTCCTTGTTGATATCTACAGGCAATATTGTCGATACAAACTTCAGCTTACACCTTTGCTGAGCCTTGGTTTACCTAGCATGAATCTGGTTGTGAGCCAGCCTGCTGAAATGTGACATTTCTAGCCTTTTCTTCATCGGCAGGACTGTTTCACCAGACTCCCCCAAAAACAGAGCCACATTGACTTTCACTGCCCTCATAATATTAGTTATGAGATAGCCATAGTGATAGACTATAGTTAGCTTTGTCAAGTGGTGAAGAATCACCACTAGCCAATTGAGCTTCTTACCCTGTACCATATGGTAGACCACATAATGTTCGAAGTATGTGCAGTTAGTCAGCGAGCCTATTTTGGGTAACAGTAGTTTCACCACCAGCTCATGGCACATCCTAGCTATCCATGACATCCCACTAGTGGCTATCTCCCCCGAAACGTTATTGGTAGGGAGTTCCCAATCCTTGAGAATGATAACAGCATCTTCATAGCTAGATTTGTGGAGCTGGGTACCTGAATTAGGTATGTTGAGGATGCTCCCAATCAATCGAGAATAAATTAAAGTTGACTTGCCTCAAAAGTCCATCACTAGGACATCACTAAAGCCCTCTAGGGTGTAGAGATGAGTATAGAAAGCTCTAATGAGGCTTGTGATTGTTGGACCCTCCATCCTTAAGAGGAACTAAGGTGCTGCTACTTGATGACTCGGTGCATGGTTTTGTTGAGTAGCAAGCCTTCATAGTTCACTTCAAAAACCTAGCCAAACTCTAAGCCATCTTCCCAACCAACTCTTTCAAAAGTAGTGCCCGCTTCAAGAGTTAACTTCTAGTTTTCCCTTCCACGTTCATAATAATTCTCATGATAGTGGTGTTCTTGAGTCTTTGAGTGGTCTTAGTTTTCACCATTTGAGAAATTTTGAGAGGAAATTGAAAGAAGGAGAAATTAGGGTTCGAATGCTCTAACAATTCAAATTCGTAAAAAGCAAGTGACCCATTCTCTTCAACTGTTCAACTTATATAGACGATCTCATCTCTGTTTAATACGTGTCACTATCTTAGCTCTTGATGAAAAATGAACATAGAGATTGACTCCAAATTAATCACCTCAGATAAATGGTGAGATTATGTAAAAACGATTCCAATTCACGGGTGCGTCTTTTTGAAAATGCAGATTTGAATTTTAACTGCGAAATGTTCCTCACACCATTTCTTTAAACAACTTGACAGTGTTATCCATGTGTCATCTCATCCTTGATCTCCAACACTTAGCCAAATTTCTGAGATTTTCATCCTTCTTCTTCATTGTGGATTTTCCATACCAATCAAATGCCTCAATAGATAGAATTGTTCCTTTGGCAATGGTTTTGTAAAGATATGAGCATGCTGCTCCTCTGATAGAATATACTCCAGCTTAACATCTCCTTGTAGCACATGATCTCTAATGAAGTGATGCCTGATGTTGACATGCTTCATTCTCCCATGCTGAATTAGATTCTTAGATAAATCAATTGCACTCTTGTTATCACACATAAGTTCGAGATAATTAGACTTGATACCATAATCTTCCAGTTACTGCTTTATCCAAAGCAATTGTGCTACCCAACTTCCTACTACCATGTACTCAGCTTTAACTATACTTAGCGCAAGAGAAGTTTGCTTCTTACTATACCAAGAGACAAGATACTCTCCAAGGAAATGACATCCTCTTGTTGTACTCTTCCTGTCATGTTTATCTCTTCCATAATCAGCATCTGTGAATCCCCTAGGAGTGAAATCTAAGCTGCTAGGATACCATAAACCTGCTTCAATCGAACTTTGCATGTACTTGAGAATCCTCTTCACAGCTACTAATTGAGATTCTCTAGGATCAACTTGATAGTGAGCACAATAGCACACAGCATATTGTATGTCTAGCCTACTAGTTGTGAGATAAAGAAGAGAACCAATAATTCCTCTGTAGAATTTGCTATCTACAGATTTACCAGCTTCATCTTTACTCAAGATAGTATCTATGGCCATAGGAGTGGACAGTGTCTTTGAATGTTCCATGTCAAATTTTTTCAGAACTTCTTTGGTATATTTGGACTGACTGATGAAGATTCCATCATTAATCTACTTGATTTGAAGTCCAAGAAATAAATTGAGCTCTCCCATCATAGACATCTCAAACTCGCTCTTCATCTGCTTGCTAATTCTTTGCACAACTTCTCATCAGTTTCTCCAAATATGATATCATCAACATATATTTGGACAAGCAACACATCTTCCTTCCTTCGCCTGATAAATAGAGTTGTATCTGCTTTACCCCTTTCATAGCCTTTGCTAATCAAGAAATTAGTCAGCTCTCATACCAAGCTCTTGGAGCCTGCTTCAATCCATAAAGAGCTTTCTTCAATTTGAAAACATGCTCAGGATTCTTCGCATCTTCAATTCCTGGAGGCTGGCGAACATAGACTTCTTCTTGAATGAATCCATTCAGAAATGCACTTTTGACATCCATTTGAAACAATTTGAAGTTCATATGGGATGCGAAAGCACAATGGATTCGAATAGCTTCAAGACGAGCTACTAGTGCATAGGTTTCATCATAATCGATGCCTTCTTACTAGTTGTAGCCTTGAGCAACAAGCATGGTCTTGTTCCTAACAACAATTCCATCATCATCTAGCTTGTTCTTAAAAACCCATTTGGTATCGATAATTAATTTCCCTTTAAGCCTAGGAACTAGATCCCAAACATCATTGAGCTTGAACTGATCCAATTCCTCTTGCATTGTGATCATCCAATAATCATCTCCTTCTACATCTTAAAACATCTTGGGTTTGATCAATGATATGAAGGCTAGATAACTCATCATCCGACTGAGTTGACCAAGCATCATCACAGGATTATGAACATTATCAACTATGTTATCTAGCGGATGGTTGTAATGAACTATAATCTCTCTTGGAAGACTCAGATCAATTACTAGAGGATTGACAACTGGATGCTAAGGTGGAGGTTGATCATTGCCATCGTTGAAGTTGATAGAAAGATCTTCATCGTCATTTTTTGCTTCCTCAATTGAGGGCTCCTATGCTGAGTTGGGTAGCACAGCTTGTGGCATACTGAGTTGATTTGAAAGCAGGGGAAATCCCTCATCTTCATCAGAGAGACGTCTTTCTGCAATGTTAGTTTCATCGAAATCTACATGCATAGATTCCTTTAAAATAGCCGGTATGCTTGACAAATATTCTATATGCCCTACTATTAGTTCAGTATCCCAAAAAGATACCTTCATCACACTTAGGATCAAACTTTCCTAATTGCTGTTTAGTGTTAAGAATATAGCACCCACAACCAAAAGATCTAAGATGACCAATCTTAGGCTTGCACCCTCACCAAAGCTCATAGGGTGTTTTCTCAAGAATTGGGCGAATTAAAACCCGATTCAAGATATAATAGGCTATGTTAATAGCTTCTCCCCAAAAGTACTTTGGTAGATTTTTATCACTCTACATGGATCAAGCTATCTCAACTATTATCCTATTCTTCCTTTCTACAACCCCATTTTGTTGAGGCGTATAAGGAAAAGAGAAGTTATGGTCAATGCCATGAATTGAACAGAATTCTTAGAAATGAAAGTTCTCGAATTCACGTCCATAATCACTTTAGATTCTATAGATTTTGTCTCCAATTTCATTCATTATTTGTTTATTGAGCTTGATAAAAAGATTCATAAGTCTTATCTTTGCTACTCAGCAAGATTACCCATGTGAATCTTGTGAAGTCATCTACTACCACCAATGAGTACCTTTTACCACCCAAGCTCATGGGCTAAACTGGATGAAAGGATCAAGGTGAGTAACTCTGACGGTCGCTTAGTTATTACATGATTTACTAATCTAAATGATTTCTTAACTTGCTTACCAAGCTGACAAGCAGAGCATAGTTTATCCTTCTCAAAGTTGATACTGGGTAAACCCACAACTAATTGCTTTTTGGCTAGTTTGGAGAGAATGTTCATATTAATATGACCCAACCTTGTATGCCAAAGCCACAAATTATCCTCCTTAGATACAAGACAAACGTTAGTGGAGCTAGGGGATATATCAATCATATAAACATTATTGATCTTGGGAGCAAACAGTATAGTTGAGTTAGTCTTACAATCAATTACTTGGTATCCTGGTGAGTCAAACATAACCTTCCTACCTTTGTCCTAGAGCCGGGCTATGCTGAGTAGATTGAACTTCAAACCCTTGACAAAAGAAACCTCTTCAATTGAAGGAGAGACACTAACAGTACCACAGCCTACAATCTTACCTTTCTGGTTATCTACAAAATTGACACTTCCATTTCTTTTGCTCTCCAATACTATGAACTAACTTTCATCTCCCATCATATACCTTAAGCATCCGCTATCCAAATACCACATTTTAGAGTCATCAGCGGATCTAAGGTTCACCTACAAAATAGTTACACTTTCTTAGGTACCCATGCTTTCGAGCTGGGTCTTCGTTTGTTACAGTGCTTAGATTTGACTAGTCGTATTCGTTTTAATAACCATTTTTATGCCTACAAAGAACTTTGGCATGTCCAACTTTCCCACAAAAACTGCACACCATTTTTTGTTTGAGCTGGCTAGCTTTCTTCTATTTAGAGGAATTCTTCCTCTTAGAATTGCAAGTTTGGTTACTCTGAGTTTCACTGTTGGCTAGAGGAGGAACCCCTTTCTTCTTTAAAGTCATTATCTCAGTAGTTAACTCATCTAATTCCTTAGTGAGCTTACTAATAGCACATTTTTAATACTCAGCTTTTTCTTGAACAAAGCAAATATTAAGCAATAAGGAAGCATTAGTATCTTCCAGATCTTCACTTCTCCTCACTATCTCTTTAATGTTCTTCATTGATTTATTAGTTAGTTTTATAACATCAAAGAGAGCCTAGGTGAATTCATCAATAGACAAAGGAACTTCAGAATGTACCTCAACTTGAGGAGCTTTTCCTTTATCACTCTCAACTTCAGAATTAACAGTGGAATGATCTCTACCAGAGGTAGATGCTAAGCCTTCACTATGATTCTCAATGGCTGTCAAGCAGTGGTTGGCTGAGTTAGTAGCTTCTTCATCAGATGATGAAGATTCTTCTGAATTGCTCCAAGTGGTAGTAAGTGCCTCATTTTTCTTGGAGAACCTTTTCTTTAACATGTCCTTCTTCCTCTTTGGACAGCTTGACTAGATGTGACCTTTCTCTCCACAACCAAAACATTTGATGTCTTTGATGTGCTCCTTCTTCAGTCTTTCCTCAACTCCTCACCGGTGCTGAGTTGAGTTGGTTTTAGCGGGAAACTTCTTCTTATTGTTGAATTTCCTATCCTTCTTAATGAAGCATTTGAACCACCTGGTTAGAAGGGCCATTTGCTCATCAGAGTCGCAGCTAGTGGACTCATCTAATGAATTTACTTTAAGCACAATGGCTTTGCCCTCCTTACACCAATTCCTCTTGGAGTCATCTGATTATTTCCTCAGTGACATTTCTTGAGTTAGCAAGGTACCTATCATCTCATCATAGTTGTAGGTCTTAAGATCATGAGCCTCCTCGATAGCGCTCTTCTTGGAATCCCACTCTACTGTAAGAGTGCAGAGAATCTTCTTGACGAGCTCCTCCTTGGTGAACTCCTTTCCAAGCCTCTTCAGTTTATTAAGGATTTTAATGAACCTGGTATTCATGCTCTGAATACCCTCACTAGCACCCATCGAGAACATCTCATACTCGCTCAGCATGAGATTTATCTTTGACTCCTTGACCTTATTGGTCCCCTAATAGGTAATCTCCAACTTCTTCCAAATCTCCTATGCTGAACTCAGTAAGATCTAGGGTACAGTGTAAGTAGTTAATTGCTACGGCATTCTATTTGAGAAGCCCCAGGTCTTCTAGATCTACTGGCATATGCACACCGTTCCTCACCACTGTGGGAACTCCAGGATTAAGCCCAATAACAATCCAGGCCTGCATGCTTTATGACTAGATGAAGTTTTTATTTGATTTTTCCAGAATGTATAATGATTACCGTCGGATAGAGGTGGTCTAGTAACAGACATTCCCTTTTTAAAGAGAACTACCTGATTGGAACCAGAATTATAGTTGTTATAAGCCATTGATAGATCTTACTAAAAGACTATTAGTCTAAAAGTTAAGCAACTACTCTGATACCACTTGTTGATCCGTAAATGAGCTATTAACAATAGCAGAGGGGCGTTGAATGCTTAATCTTGGTTACTTTTAGATTTTAAAGTTTAATCACCAAGTTCGATTTTTATATGAGTGCTGAGAATGCGTGCTGAGTGCGATATAAAAACTTATAAACCGCTCAGCTTTGCTGGCATAGTTTATCTTCAATCTTTAGCTAAGTAGGACTTACTCAGCATAGATCGAATAACAATCAGTATAATGAATGAGAGAGATGGATGATTGAGCTGATCACTGATCAAGCTTAATGCTTAAAGTTAGAACGTCAACACCTGAGAATTATCTTGGTTCGACCCCTGGCCTGCCTCCAGTCCTCGGATACCATCCGAGCTTTAATCCACTAGTAAGTTATTCCTTCAATAGGTAGAGAAGCCTTTACAGTGGGTAGACACAATTACAGAAAGTACCTTTCCTTCCAACTACCGCTCAACTCAATTTGGGTACCCTTCCCAAACTGACACTCAGATTAATATAAGAATGAGAACTGAATTCAACTTATAGAAATGTTGAATCCTTATAATGTTAATCTATGTAATTTCTCTGTATTACAAACAGATAAGACTTTGATGTTTGCTGATTGCTTGCGGTGGAATTTCTTTGGATGCTAGAGTAATTTGTGCAGCGTTTTAGCTCTTAAGAAATTTGAGGTGATTCACCAAGTTTGAACATCTGCTCTAGTCTTCTATTTATACTTTGAAGCTCTACGAAGTATTCGTTGCAAACTTTATGATATTGTTGATCTTTGATTTCTCATCTCTTTAAATCTTCTGAATCTTCCCTTTGGAGACAAATTACAGGATGTTTAGAGATAGAATTTGAACATTGAGGCATGATAAAATTCCATTGACAAATTCTCATTTGTCTTCAAGCAATCTGGTTCTGAGAGAGGTGCGCTAGAATGCAACATGGAGTCTTCCTGTTGGATGACCTTGCTAATGTTGGCAGATTTGCGCGGAGACACTTGATATGTGGCACATAACAGAAATTCCTTTTTCTTAAACTGCAGCGAGGAATCTCTGACAACTGTACTGACACTCATGGCGTTGTGAGGACCATAGGAATCTTCATTGATTTTAGCGCCTTTTATTCTGAAAAACACTAAAGGAATATTCCATTCCTTCACGGACAACGTTAGTATCACATGTGTCATTAAGTCTCTACATGTAAAACAGAACATGCTTTTAATTAAATAAAAGCAGAACTCAGCACGAGCTAAGTGAAGTAATCCAAAACTATGTTATACTCAGCATAGACTCAAGTTTTCCTACTCTAAGTCATAACTTAATTAATCATCCAGTAAAATTGAGTTATTCTCCCTTGAATGAACTTAAGTCAGCTTTATTAATCAAGAGTCTACTTAGTACTCAATTAATTTCACTATCCTACATAGTTTGCTATTTCCAAAACAACTCAGTATTATGAAGTACTATTAACTTGGGTTCTACAGAAGCCTTTACAATGGGTAAACTAATTATAGAAAGTACTGTTCTTTCCAACTACCTCTCAATACGTAGTTTAGGTACCCTTCCTAAACTAACTCATAGATTTTGAATGAATGTTAACGAACAAAGGAGTTCAACTTAAAAAAAAGTCGAATCCCTTTATAAATGACTAAGCTTGGCTAGACTCTAAGCGAATCTGATTCTCTCTTTACAAGGTGATTTGAAATAACGTATTTGCTCTAAGATTGCTTGAATTTGGAATTTTTGAATGTTGTGATTGCTTGGACAGTATTTCAGCTCATAAGAAATTCAAGGTGATTCACCAAGTTTGAATGTCTACTTCAGTCTTTTATTTATACTTGGAAGAGTTGGAAGTAGTCGTTGTAAACTTCTCATCTTAACTTGTTCTTCAATTTCTCTTCCCTTCACAATTTTCAAATTTGCCCCTTTGAAAAAGATTTCAAGATGTTTAGAGATAGAATTTAAACTTTGAAGCATGAGATTAATCTATTAATCTTGATGCGTCAAAAACTCATTTCTTTAAGAAAATCTGGTCTGAGAGAGAGGCACACGCGATGCAACATGGAAGCTTGTGATTTGTTTGGTTGTTGATGTTACAGAGTAGTGCAGAGACACTAGAAAAACAATGCATGTTAGAAGATTCCTTTTGAGTTAAACGCTAGCAAGGAATGTCCAACATTCCGTACTAACACCTTTTGGTTGTGAGGACCACTTGAATATCTTATTAATTTCAGCACTTTTTACTAGAAAAACATCAAAGAAATATTCCATCCTAAACAGATAGAGCTAAACGTAGAGTGTCATATTATTACCAAGTGTCAAAAAACTCAACTTTCAATAAATAAAAGCTATTCAGCTTCGTTGAGTCTATATCTTATAAACTATGTAATACTCAACTTACCTCGGCTTTTCTTTCTCTAAGCCATAACTTAATCAAAACTTAGTAAACTGAGTTATTTTTCCTTAAACAAACTCAAGTAAATTTGTTTAATTAAGAGTCTACTTAATACTTAAATAATTTCACTATCCTAGACAGTTTGTTATTTCCAAAACGTTTTAAGTACTATGAGGTACTATTAACTTGGGTTCAACAATCTCCCCCATTTTGGAATAGATAACAAATTATTTAAATAAGTTGTTTATAGATATAAGGATACCAGATGAGTGATGTAAGACTCCCCACGCTGAGTGGACTCCTTAGTCAATATAGGCTCCCCCATAATGAGTGGATTTTCTTCAATCAACATAAACTCATCCATACTTAGAGAACTTTTCTTTAATTTGGAGTTTGTCTTACTTAGCTTCTCCTTGACGTTGGTCTTGTTTACTTTCTACAACCGTTAAGTAACATATACATAAAACACCTTGCATAAAAAATCACAATTCTACATTCTCGATAATCATGTCGATTATCAGATTCCCAAGCATGCATCATTATAAAAAGAATAAAAAAGTCTTCAACATCGTATTGTTTGCGTAGCTTATGCCACCTTACAATGAACATGGTACATAATAAAAAAATCAAGCATCAAACAATTATCATTTTCCATGGAAAAATAATAATATTCACTTTTTAAGGCAAAGTAAATCTAGAAAAATTTATCCAACATGATAGCATAAAAAAATTCAAGTTGCATCATATTTATATTTTTGTTCGAATCTCTAAAAATGGACGAACCTGGTTGTGAGACAAGTGCTCATCTCTGTCTAGTGTAACAAAATTAGGGTCACCGCGCCCATTCCCGTGATATTTCCAGCTGAGGGGCAATCCATAGATATTTTCAGCGGAAACCCAAGGGAGATCCTCCAAGATTCCATTTACGTCGACCTGTCTCTCCACGACGTCAACTTTAAAAAGAGAAACGTCGAATTTAAAGTGTTTGAAGGACATTGTGACCCCGCAAGATCGAAAAAGAAGTGGCATAAAAGGAAAGAATAACAGAGAAATCATGATGAAAAATTAGAAGAACAATTGAAAAATTACCAAAGGAAAGTAGAAATGCAAGTAGAAGAAAGAAAGAAAGAAAGAAGAAGTGCACCTAAATAAGGAAGCTTAGGGTGCCTTTTATAAGGCATAGTGAATGGGCGCCCAAGCAATGGTCACATTTTTTACCATTGCATGGTGGGCCCCAAGCCATGTAAATGGGTGCATGCCCATTTATCACCCTGGTAAATGGGCACACACCCATTTACCCCTATACCGGTAAATTTTTGCACTTTTGTTTCGTTTTCGGTTTTAGTTTTCAAAATGGAGCAGTCCTAAAATAATTTCATAAGAAAAAAATCATCCATTAAATTTGACATGATATTTTCACAAAAATTATTGTCCGGCTCTTCGCCAACCAAAAATTTCTCAAACTTTCACAAGTTGAAATTCCAAATTTTATTTTGTTAGACATTTTAATCAAAGGGGAAAAATATTTGTTTCAAAAACTACTTTAATTAATGTTAACTTATGCATTACACTCACAATGTTTTAATTTGTTTCACGCATTCGAAAAATTTTCTATCACGAAATTTATGTATGCGAGTGGTAAACTATTATCACGGTCTGCTCGGTCTGATGAGGATTCATACCGACTTCAAGTCAGGGATTAGACAAGAGCCAAACAGAGTCGAATTTCAAAAATTGAAAAATCCAAAATTTTTACATTCCAAGAAACTCGAATCTTTCTACTCAAAAATCTGAAATTTAAAAATTCATATTCCAAGAAAAGCTTGATTTCTCATTCTGGTTCAGAAAACCGAAAAGTCAACTTGGGGTCAAACCTCGATAAATGTGCCGAATTATCATTCTTCTTACTCAAAAATCCAACTTTCGAAAATTCACATTCTAGGGAAAGCTCATTTTCTGATTCCGGGCCAAAAGCCTTAAAAAGTCAAACACAAGGTCAAACTATTTTATATGAATCTTTTCAATACAAAATGAGGTATTAACTTTATATCCATCTTGGATTTTTTATAAGGAAAATGACTTTTCTTACATTTATTTTGTGATTAAAACATGATAAAATCACATTTTTTGCTTATGTATCAACAAGGATTTTTTGTGGAAAATTAATGTTAATATATCTACAACAAACCGATAAAGGGTATTCTCGCTCCCACTATTTTGAAAATCCCCGCCTATCACTATTTTGAGGGTTTTCGCTTGATGTGCCTAGCGCCTAATCCCCATTGATTATCGCCTAAGTCCTGCCTAGGCCCCGATTAATACCTGCCTAGGCCTCTAGAGGCTCTGACCACCCAACTAGCGCTTAGCGCTTTTTAGAACATTGCTCGTGCCCCACGCACTATCACCCCTATAACTCACTAAAAACGTGCTCATTCACATTGGGATTATAATTTGATCTATGAATACTTTAATGAAGAGGAACTTCTGTTTATTTGTGGTACCCCTTTGCCTAGTGTTGTGGTTGTAGATTCGGCTTATTGGCCTCATGAAGCTGACATTCCTTTTTTATTGAAAGTACTTATTGATGTCTTTCAACATCCCACATGGATTCTTTATCTAGGGTTCATTTTAGTTGGAACCCGTTTTGGAAGCCAAAACTCCCCTCAAAAGTTACGATCTTCCTTTAGAGAGCCATAGTTGATTTTCTTTGGTTCATGTAATTTCGTTCGTAGACATGCTCTAGATTTGTCAAGTTGTCTTGTTTGTGGTTTAGGAGAGATGGTGAAACATGCTTTGTTTAATTGTTCTTATGCTTAAATAGTTTGGTTGCTAGTGGCTCCAATGGTTTTTCCTATGATAGTTTGTTTCAAAGTATGATGGAATGGGGGCTATCTAATTTATCAAATACTATTTTATAGATGTTTTGCTTTTCTTTGTGGTCTATTTGGTATACTAGGAACTAAGCTGCTTAGAAGTCATTTTATATGCAACCTTGAGAGATGGTTCATTTTAGCAGTTCGGTGTGCGCTCAATGGTAAGTGGCTAGCAGTGTAAGTACGGTTAACAGCAACATGATTGTTGCTTCTATGAGTGATGCAACTACCAAGCAGTTTGGGGAGCATCACCTGCAACAAGTGGCAGCCCAAGGCCCTCTTCAAGACATGGATTTTGCACCTGTTCCAGTAGTATGAAATTTAACTTGGGAGCCCCCTATTAGTCTGTTCCTAAAGTTCAACACGGATGCAACTTGTTTTGAAAATGGAGGCACAATTTATATGGAGTTATTCTTTGCAACACTAGTGATTCGTTCATTGGTGCGAAATCGGGAATATTGACACTATTTGTCTCTATTCTTGAGGTGGGGGCCCTTCGTGTTCGTGAAGCCATCTACTGGTTAAAAGACCTTTGATACTCTCACGTGGTGATTGAGATAGATGACAACATTTTATCTGATTCCTTAACTAGTCCGGACGAATGTTTCTCTTATTTTCATTCGGTTTTGTTTTCTTTAGTCAATAGAATCGATTATGTTTTAGCTCATACTATTGCCCATGCGGCTTTTCTAGACGAGGTAACAGGGGTTTGACTTTCTAATCTGCCTCGTTGTGTTGCCTATCTTCTTGTTTAATGAGATTCCTTTTTCCTATAAATAAGTGTTAGCCTACCTTTAAGAAGTATTTTACTTCATCAATATCTTAAAAATACATTAACACTTATTTTTGTTTCTCATGAAATACATTAACTTAGTAATAGTATTTGGTTTCACTTTCGTATATTGCTAATGCGGCAAGGGGAAGAAAAATCGAGCGGGTGAACTTTTAAGAACATTTCAACTTGTGCCATGTGTCAACCCACTACTAATTTGACTTTTCAAATTGTACCACATGTCAACCTGTTTTCATTTTACTTTTCAACAGTTTGAAACGTGGAACGTATATAATATGGTTTCGAATTAATTAGAAAACAAAGTGGTACACTTTTACCTAGTTAAAGGGTAAAACCATTTGATAGATTAAGGGGCATAAGGAGTTTCAGGCTAATTGAAATTACTACTAATATCAAATCCCATCAGTCCCCATAATAGGCAATGTATATGGGAAATATGGCAGCCTAACCATTTCCCCATATGATATCCTTCAAAACGGGGATTCCCCATAAATAGGGATCTCCATTTTAGAGAATGAATATATTAGTATTATTACTTTTTGCATTTCTTATTATTTGTTATTTTTTTTTTGTTAATGTTATTATGTGTAGAAATTGGTATGATAATAATAAAATATTATTATTTTAAGTGAATCTTATTTGAGAAATATGGATGGAGAGAAAATACTAAAGATCCTGCAAATGGAGTATATGGAACGAAAAAAGGGGAAGATAGTTGGAGAAAAACACACTATAGATCCTACGAAATGGGGTTTGAAGAAACACTGTTGAACATGTCCAACCATATTTCTCATTCTTCAAACCTTGTTTTGCAGGATTTACAATGTTTTATCTCCAACCATCTTCCCCATTTATCATTCCCCAAAACGAATTCACTTTAAAATAATAATATTTTATTATTAAACTAACAAAACAAAAACTAAAAACAATAAAAAGTAACATTATTTTATTCTATTCCTACAAAATGAGGAATAAATCATTACTCATATTTGGGGAACCCCGTTTTTGGGATATACTATATAAGGAATGGTTGGACTTGATCATTCCTCTAATTTGGAAAATGAATATTATTTAAACCAATAGTTCCCCAAATTGGAAAATTCTTCAAAATGGAAAATGTATATGGGGAATGGTTAAGTCCAACCACTCCTCATATGGTATATCTCCAAAATGGGGTTTCCCCAAAGTAAAATGAATATTTTATTAATGTTTATTTTAAATTTTTATATCTATTTTAATTTTTTATTAGTATTTTGGATAATTTATATGGGGAATATAAATTATGTGAAGAAAAATATTGTTGGGGAGTGAAAAATAGGAAATATAGTTGAAAAAAATTATTGTAGATCATGCAAAATAATTTTTGCGAAATGGAAAATATGAAATATAATCCGACTTGTTACCCTTAAAAATAAAGGAATGGAAAATTTTTCTAAATAATACATGAATTAATATATGATGTAATTTACTTTACGAATATTGTACAATTGTAGAGGCACACTATACCACATAAAATGAATCTACTACTAGAACTTCTTGAATTCTTGGTCCACGAAATTTGATATCATATCATGAAGTTGTTTAACCAAAAAATTTAATTTGATAAGTAAGGTTTGATCATACATCTTATGAATGATAGATTTTCCAGGATCTTGAATCCTTAAGAAACTCTAATACTATGTTATGAAACTGTTTATCCAAAAATTTAAGTTAATACAAAAAAGTCAAATTTATTTTAATTTGGTCAAATGTATGATCATCGTCCTAAATTTGGTTTAGAAAAGCGGATGTCACTTTCAATTTTCAAAAGGATTGGTTACCCCCCTTAATTTCTAGTTGGGGAGAGAAAAATCTAAAATTAGTATCTCTAAGAAGTCAAACTAACCAAATTTTGACACGTATCGGTAAGGGAAGCTAACTGGTACGAAATTACCAAGTTAAAGAGGTATCTAGACCTTTCGTAAGTTTAAAGGAGCATCCGATTTTTCCTGAACCAAAGTTTAAAGGGAAGTTCATGTATTAGAGCTCAAACAAATGATTACATGCACATTAATTAATTAAACTATATGTTGCTCATTATTTTGTTTAACAAAGAAAGAAGCTTTGATGGTCTTTCATTTCTCTCTCTCTCTCTCATCATCAAAGCTTTTCTCGAGTTTGAATATAAAAAATCCGGTGGTGCTTTTTCAGTGGCAACTTATACAAATTAACTTTTCAGTTTCAGAAAAATGAACCTATTTATGGATTAAATTCCCTATTGATTATTTCTATTTGTAGCCATAATTATCAACAAATGTTTTCTTCAAATACTTCTCCATAGAATCCTTTCATTTCGTCTTCTTTTTCTTCTTCATCTTCTTCATATGTTGATATTTCTCCCTACACATCATCAAGACGCTAATCAGGGCATTCCCCTTCTCCATCACCATCTCTGTCGAAACCAAAATCAAAATCCATTCCCAGTTTTACCTCCAATTTCTCAGGCAGATACTAATTCAAACAAAGCAATCAAGTCTTCTGCTAAGCAGGTCATTAATGGAGAATTCTTTCATCAATATGGAATTGCTGAAGAAAGGCGGCCGCCGAAGAAAGACAGGCATAGCAAAATTTATACAGCTCAGGGATTAAGAGACCGAAGAGTAAGAATGTCAATTGGAATTGCTCGCAAGTTCTTCAATCTTCAGGACTTGTTAGGTTTTGATAAAGCCAGTAAAACCCTTGATTAGCTTCTTACCAAATCCAAGAAAGACATTCTTGAATTATCTCATAGTAATCTCATTAACAGCCAACGTTTGCCTTTAAATGTTGAGCTCCAGCATGAATATGATAATATGAATTCAAAGAACGAGAAAAAGATAAAAAAAAAGATGAAGAGAAAAACAGCAACAGTAGAATCCAAAGTAAAAGAACTAAGAGAAAAGGCAAGGGAAAGAGCAAGGGAAAGGACAACAGTTAAAATTTGACCATTAATTTTGTCCCTACATCTCACTCTTTCAACCAATCAAAATCAATCTTATTAAACCAACACCACTTTCATCAACAATCATCATCTTATTTGAGGCCTTGCCATTACCAACCAGCTGATCAAGAGAGCACACTTAATAGGGAATCCAAATTCATCAAAGGGAAGTCAATGATGGGTTATCAACAAAATTTCATCTTGTGCAAAGATGCCAATTTCAACAACAACAACAACATCCCAAATTGGCACCTGAACTCAGATAACAGCCCTGTAGTTGTATGCTCTACTTTTAACAGTATGACAGGTAAAATCTTTTTCTTATTTTGATTTCAATGCAAAAAACTTTTTATTGAATTAAAAGTGAGTAATTTGTTTAATACATATATAGTACAAATATGTAGGAACTCATCTTAATGTCAAGCTGTGGGACAGAAAGAAGCCAATGCCAACGCTAATATCTGTTGGAGGAAAGAGAGGAATATGGCTTTTGTTGGAGTAATATAAAAACTATGAAAAAATTATTTTACTACTAAAAAAAACTTTTGAAATGCTTAAATCTCTAAGCTTTTTTTCTTTAGTTCTTTTTAACTTTTTTAAGTTTATTAATTCAACACTCCCCCTTAAACTTATTTTGTGGTAATGCCTAACAATATTTGCAATTTGTTGAACACATCACCTTTGAGCGGCTTCGTGAAAATATCTGCAACTTGATCTTTAGTCTTCACATAATTCAATGTAACCTCCTTCTGTTCAATGCATTCCCTAATAAAATGATATCTCGTATCAATGTGCTTACTGCAATCATGGAAGATTGGATTTTTTGCTAGCGCCAATGCCGATTTATTATCAACAAAAATATCGGTCTGATCATGTTGTGTAATTTGAAGTTCCTTCAACAATCTTCGCAACCATATAGCATGACACACACATGATGTAGCAGCAACATATTTAGCTTCACAGGTTGACAACGTCACAATCGGTTGCTTCTTTGAGCTCCATGTAAACACCGTGTCACCAAGATAAAATACAAATCCGCTAGTGCTCTTTCGATCATTCCTATCACCAGCCCAATCACTATCGCTGTATCCAATTAACTTGAACATGTCAGATTTCGAGTAGCGCAGTCCAAAAATA
>CATIWQ010374294.1:0-10818 GCA_949673415.1 Euphorbia schlechtendalii
GGGTTTTGTTTTTCGCACCTCTTTCTTATATTATATTCCCTCCTCCCATCATTCCATTTCTACCTCTCTTTTCACTGTATTTCCTTAACTACGAAAGCTCAACCCTTTGCTACTTGCTGATTTTGCATGGCGGGCAATCCCCCACCTGAAGGACTGGGTGATGATTTCTTTGAGCAGATCTTGGCAGTCCAGCCGCCGGGCTACGTCGGCGGAGGAGATGTGGTGGGTGGCTCGAGTCTTCCGATGATGGGTCTGCAATTGGGTTCTGGGTTGAGGAGTAGTGGTAATCATATGGGCATGATGCCTTTAGGCCTCAACTTAGAGCACCATGGCTTCTTGAGGCATCACCAACACCATCAAGAAGACGACGACAACAACAACAACAACAACAATAATAATAATAGCACTAACAATCATAATGCTTCTTCCTCTTCTGCAACTTCTGGAATTAATGTAAGTGCTTTTGTTTTTTTGTAGTTGGACAAGCATTTTTTGGTTGTCTTAGGTGGTATGTATGTGAGTTGTCTTGTTTCCATTTGTTTGGAAGTAATTCTTTTGGATTTCTCTCTTTTGGGCAGTACCCATTGATAATGATTTTTTACTGAATTTTAATGGTTTCTGATTAAATATCAATGGAATAATTAATTAAGATTATTGAAGCTTACACATGTAACTAGTTCAAATCGAATCATTTTCCAGTACCCATTTGGTACTCAATAATCATAATTTGATAAAACTTTTAACTTACTTGTTCATAATAATTCACAGGGCTAGAAATTTTTTTATTTAGTAATGGGCAGAGGGCAGACTGTGAAATGAAGAGGTGTACAGGGTTGATTTGGTAAAAATGAGAGAATTTGTGCTTTTTGCAGGAAAGAGATTCTGTGCACATGGCTAGTTTGTTCCCAACATTTGGACACTTGCAAAACCAGGCTCTCCGCCCTACACCACCGCCTCCTCCGCCTCAGCTGCTCCAGGTTTTTAACTGATTGTTCATCTTTTGGTCCAAATTGCCCCCTTCCTTTTCCTTTAATTATTATTGTTAGAGAGCGTGGTATAGTGGTGCACGTGCGAGGTCTCTCTCACCAGACGTGCGGATAGTCTATTTCAGCAAATATGGTGGTAATCTTTGTTGTTGGTAGAAAGTGGGAATTTTTCTACGCGCTTTCATAACCTTTATGGCGCGTATAGAACACGCTCACGTGTTATTTTATTTACCTATAGTTTTTGTATTTAATTTCAATACGAAAACTCATAGTCAAAACTCAACTCAATCAATTTGCAGGTTTCCGGCATGATTAGCTGCCTTAAATTCATTAAACTGATTTGACCAATCACTTATTTGTTCAATATCATTACTTAAAGTCAAAATCTCTGTTGACCAAATTCCTTTTTAAGACAGGTCAGCCATTAGGGGAGCAAGGTGAGCGATAGCTCACAGCCCGAATTTTCAGGGGTCTCAAATCGTAAATTTTGTATAATATGAGTATAAAAAACTAAATAGATATATATATTATTACGTAAAAGTGGAATGAATAATATATTATATTCTAATGGCAAGGGGTGATTATGTAGTATTGTTCCCTTTTACAATTACAACCATCCAGGCTCGAATCTCCGTGCTCCTTTTTTTCCTTATTTTTCCCCCCTATTTTCAGCGTTCACTTTTCCAATTTTTCAATTTTTTTCATTTTCTCTTTATTCTTCAAATCTTTAATATGGTAATGAACTAATAGATTAGCACGTTAATTATTAAAATCAGTTTTATTTCAATACTTAATTTTCAATATTTTATTATTAGTTCATAATATTTAAATTAATTTTTATTTTAATTTGATAATAGTTAATTTTGTTATATATAAAGTTAAGATATATTTTTTATAAGCAAGTGATTTCAATATTCAACTTTTTATTTCACTTTAATTACAATTTGTAATGAAAAAATTAGCATCACATATTGTATAAATTTCATGAATACATTTTTATTTCAAAAAGCTTTTTGGTTTAATTGTTTCACCGTTATAGATTCTAAAACCAAATTATAATTAAAGACATTTTACCAAACAAATTTTAAACCTACTATATTTTTTTATATCTTCTAAAATATCAACCTTTAGTAATGAGAGAAAAAAAATTTATTGTGAATATTTGAATTGAAATTTTTCAGAAAAATTATCAGATAACTAAAATTTTCAATGCAACATAAACATATGTATATATCAAATTTAAGAATTTCTGTATTGTTTATTAGTGAAATATTAAAGTTACCTATAGGAAGCATTTTTTACATACTTATGAGGGCATATATTTCATTTTTCGCTCAGGGCCCCGAAAATTCTCGGGACGGCCCTGTTTTTAGAAACAATTCATAGTAGGAACAAAGTATAGTACAGTAGTTTGTATGGAAAGTTATTTTTCCTCAACTAAAGACTCGGTATCTTGTATAAATTCCTGCGTTCAACTTCAGCCGAAAAACACTCCAATGTAACATAAGAGCAAAACCATTTTAATTTAGATTCGAATAGTGCAAATTTTTAAATAAAATTAAAGCATATCAACCAATGAATACAAAACTGGAAAAGATGTAATAATGTGATTGTGATGCCGATTAATCAATGATGAGGAATTAGAGGCAGTTACTTTTCAGTTTTTACATTTTAAATTGCAGCATCAGTTCATATTTTTTGTTGTTGTCATTAGTTGCTCAATTTGGTTTGTGATAAAATGTTGTCGAATTTCGGTGCAGGCGTTTCATGGTCAGCCAACAGCAGGAGCAGTTTCACAGCCACCTGGCATTCGTCCTAGGGTTCGAGCTAGGCGTGGCCAGGCCACCGATCCTCACAGTATCGCCGAGCGGGTACTATATTTAAGTCTCTAAACTATATGTAACACGTTTCAACAATTAATGTAGCATCCAGTGTAAAAGGAGAGTAAATATTTCGTGACATGGCTTCAATGTCAATAAACCATACATGTTGTATTCGATATTTCGTCGAGAGTGAAAATTGCCCGACCCTCAGTGATGCAAACTCATTCAATAATTTGTTTTGATTAATTACTCTCTTTGGGGTGCAGTTGCGCAGAGAGCGAATAGCAGAAAGAATGAAGGCTTTGCAGGAGTTAGTTCCTACTGCCAACAAGGTTTATTAAATAATATTACCAAATTTAAGCTAACATATAATTCATACCATTAATGTCCTAAAACATTCTAAGTTTCATTGCAGACCGATAGAGCAGCCATGCTGGATGAAATTGTGGACTATGTCAAGTTTCTTAGGCTCCAAGTAAAGGTACTTAAATTTTTTATCATCTATACGAGATTGGTTTTGTTCCTTGTATCATCTGTTTGCGAACAACTCGTTCAATAATAGTCTTTAGTAGGTAAGGGTATATTATTGCTGGGCCCTTTCAATTGAATGTTGTAGGCATAATTGAAGACCTTTAACACATGTCTTAAATGAATCAGGTAGGATGTCTGGCCCGAAAACGACACTCTCCAGTGTCGAATTTCTACGGCGTTGCTAAAATCAATGATTTTGATGTTTCCTGATGTTCTTTTCTCCCATTTTAAGCGTATTTTGATCTCATTATGATCATTTAACAGGTATTGAGCATGAGTAGATTGGGCGCGACCGGTGCGGTGGCTCAGCTTGTTGCCGATGTACCCCTGTCATCAGTTGAGGTAGTAACTTATAACATGCAAGAAAATATGGTATAGTCATGGTATAGTTTACTAAATTCTTGGTTTAAATGTGATTTAAGGGAGAGAGCATTGAAGGGGGAGCAAACCAACCAGCTTGGGAGAAGTGGTCAAGTGATGGCACTGAGCAACAAGTCGCTAAGTTGATGGAAGAAGACGTTGGAGCGGCCATGCAATTTCTTCAGTCAAAGGCGCTTTGTATTATGCCTATATCTCTTGCGTCAGCGATTTTCCGAAACCACCCACAAGACGCACCATCCAATATCATAAAACCCGAATCAAATACCCCATCGTAGAGCTGAAGTGTCAAATTAGGTGCAACTTTTGAGCATGTTATTTTTTGCAAGTTTTGTCAAAATGAGTCATTGTCATGGGAAGGAAGAAAATTGTGGAGCACTTGATGGTATAATGGTATAGTCAAGGAAAAGGCAAATGTTTCAAAAGATGAAATGATGTAATATTTGATATCTGAGTAGTGGTGGGGTTAGTGGAGGATGACCAAAATGTTGGTGCTTACAACTTTGTTTCATATTTTCTTTAAGATAGTGGAGATGTAGGGGCCATTTGAAGGGGATTGATGGGTATTGTGTGAATGCTGTATTTTGAAGAAAATTTGGTGTATTCAAATGCAAAAAATAATTCAAAATAGTAGTTTGCTTGTCCAATAAAGTTATGCTTTGACAAAAAATTATTGTCTTTCTTTATAATGTTTATAGGGTGTTTTCTTTGTCTGGATAAAGTGAATGGAGCTAAAGTTTTCTTTTTTCTTGAAAATAATGTAAAAAGTTGTAACTTTGGGGGAGTGGTGGATGGTGAACTTGATTTGTTCTCTCAAAATGGCTTGAAACTTGAGGAATTGACAATTGCAAGTTCATTTTTTCAGCAGTAGTTGTGTGTGTGTGTGATGAGTGGATATAGGGCTATAAACAAGTAAATTATGGTATGTTTGTGTTCATTTATTCAATTTTTAAACAAATACGAGCTTAATTGTCTGTTTATTTACGAGTAACTCATTTATTTTAGATTTAATATATCACTAGATACCTGAACTTGGCCCAAAAAATCTACTACCCTCCTGAACTTTTAAAATGACCTCGTAGCTCCCTCAACTTTAAAAAAGTGCACCACTTTGCTCCCTCGGCGCCACGTGTCAACTTCTGATTGGAGGGAGAAAATCAAGAAAAATTGCATCTTTGAAAAGTCAAACCAACCAGAAGATGACACGTGGCATAGAGGGAGCAAAGTGGTGCATTTTCTGAAAGTTGAGGGAGCTACGGAGTCATTCTGAAAGTTCAGGAGGGCAGGAGGTTTTTTGGGACAAGTTCAGGTACCTAGTGATGTATTAAGCCTTTATTTTATTCATGAACCTATTGTTAATTTTTTCACAAACGAACTCGTCTACATTTATCCGTGAACAAAATTGTCATTTCAATACATAACTTGAAGTGACCATAAACTTAATTTTGTTGTATTATTTTAACTTTGTATAACTATACAATAGTTTAAGTGCTATATAATTTTATTTGACATATAATAATAATAATCGAACCAGTTCACGAACATTTATCGAACCAGTTCACAAACTTGTTTGCGAACCTCTAATTGAGTTTGTTCACAAATTAACGAGTTGAGTTTCGGTTTATTCATGTTTAGTTTAATTATTATTCGGGCCATAAAATCATGTTTACAAATTGTTCATTTATTTATTACGTCAAGCTGAATCGAACTTTTATCGAGCAGATTACCGAATTGTTCATGAACGACTTAGTTTACGGCTCGTGTGGACGATAGAAAATGGATAAAAGAGATCCAAATGGAACTAGATTGATAATCTATTAGTGCAAATAATGAAATCAAAGAACAACTAAACACGTGTCATTTAAGCGGCGATTGTATCATTATCATTTATTGCATTTTGTTGTTAATTAAGGGTCAAATGCATCAACACCTCCTTAAAGTTGGCTCGGAAAATCGGATGCCACCCTCAATTTTCAAAAGGATCAGTTACCCTCCTTAACTTGGAAAAAAAGCATCAGTTTATCCCCTCAATGCCACGTGTCAACTTCTGGTTGGAGAGAGAAAAATTAGAAAAATGACATTTTTGAAAAGTCAAACTAACCAAATTCTAACACCTGGCATTGAGGGGTTAACTGATGCATTTTTGCCAAGTTAAGGGGGGTAACTGGTCCTTTTAAAAATTGAGGGTGACATCCGATTTTCTGAGCCAACTTTAGGGGGTGTTGATATATTAGGCCTTAATTAAGTCTTGATACATACCTAACACCCAAAATTAGACAACTTTTTATCACTTATCACTCTCAACTTTAAAAAGTTTATGTCAATCTTCTAAATTTGATAAAAATGGACTCGCGAACTCTTGAATGTCAAGTGTCACGTTTTGATTAGAGAAAGGAAAATAAAAATTAGATATCTTTCAATCACAATGTGACATGTGACATGTGACACTGAGGGGGCTGGCGAGTGCACTTTTATCCAGTTTAACGGGTTGGTAGAGACTTTTCAAAGTTGAGGATAACAAATGGTGAAAGTGTAAGCTTAGGGGGTTAAGTATGTATTTCGCCTTAACGAAATATTTTTTTCTTTCCCTCAATTTTCAAAGTGAAATAAACATAAAATAGTTTAATGCACATCATTTTTTTTTTTGACAATCATAACCATAATATAAAATCATTGCAAACATGTGTAAAATCATTCCATAATGATTAACAATAAAGAATTCATAAATCGGTAATAAATTGTATTACATGAAAGTCAAATTCAAATCTTCCAAGAGCTTATTCAAATGGTCATTAGTAATAGTATGCATGAGATAAAAAGGTTTGGGGAAAATAAATGGGATTGTTAATGGAAAAACATCCTCTATCCCTAATTGGTGTTCCCATGCCTGTTCCCCTAATAAAAAAATGCCACATTTCAACTTTTATTATATTTTAATTAAAAAAGTAGGAGAGAGAAATTAATAATTATTAAAATATAATAAAAGTTGACACGTGTCATTTTTTTATTGGGGGGACAGACATGGGGACGCCATTTGAGGACAGAGGATTTTTTTCATTGTTAAGTATGGATTTTGAGAAAAACATGGAGAAAAAAGTTTTGTAACTATACACTTGATTAACAAAAAAATGTTGGTTAAATCATCAATGGTCTCCTGTACTTGGCCGATATAGCCAACTGCCCACCTCAAATGCATTTCATTGTTCCTTAATCTTGTAAAATGTGTACCAATGTACTCTTAAATGACACGTGCCGTTTTACATTCAAGGGTAAACTAATGCACTTTTGCAAGTTTAACATAAGTTGACACATGATCGTAAATTTGTGCACTTTTTACTAGTAAAGGGAAACAAAGTATGTTTTAGGATCTGTTAAAATTATCACTCTAATTCAATTCATTTATACGTAATTATAAATTTATATTAAAAATAATTTGAGTTCGACTCAATTCAACTTTAGAATTGAAAAGAACAGGGCACAGGTGGTTATTTGGTGGCCAAAAAGTTCTCTGAATGATCCAAATTGTTATTATACTGGGTTTGGAAAAGATAGGCCCAAACTGGGGGAAATATGGAGAGTATGATAAAGACAAATGAGGAACGTTAGGGTTCAGCCCAAACTTTATCAAAATTATTCATTTTCCCGCCTCTCTCTCTGTCACTATCCCCATTTCTACTCTCTTTTCGTATTCTCTTTTACCCGGTCTTGTAGAAGTGTTCAGAGGAACACTGTCGTTAACCTTCAATCTAAACCCTCTTAGCCCTAGGTTGTTCACCAGATCTACACCGATTACCTATGGAGTTGAATACACCCAATAAGAATCAAACCATCGCTACCGCTCTTTCTCAGTTTGAGGTTTGTCTTCTTCCAAACCCTAATTATACATCTCAGTCCAATCAGTTACTCTAACATGCTCCATTTGTATTATGGCTTTAATTTTTCCGTAGTTGCTTTGTCTTTTCGAGGGCTGCCGAGGTTGCTCTTTGTCTGAAACTCGAATTATTGGGGTTTTTTTGGCTTAAGGCGTCAAATTAAGGTTTAGGGATACTTCAACTTTTTTGTTATCTCAATTTCTTTGTGTATATTCCCTCTGAATTGCTTGATCTGCTGATTATTTTCCTGTCACCGCTGTTATGGGATTTTGGAGTTTTTGATAAATTTTGTTATTTCTTAACTCACAAACAACTTGTTTATCTTTCTAAGCCTTAAATAATGGAAGAGCTAGGTTACTGAACTATGAATGCGACTACATGATTACCTTGTGGGGAGTCTGGCTGTTTTAATTATTACATTCTTTCCCCCTTTTTTTGTTATTACTAGATTTCACATATCTATATTTTTTTTCTTGACTGAACTGATTATTCTGTCTGTGTAAACATTGTTGAAGTTTTTTAATGCTGATTGATTATTTTGAGTTTGCAGGATTCTCCCGTCTTTAACTATATCAGCAATCTATCGCCCATTGATTTAGTAAAGTCTGCCCATAATGATCAAACATTTAGCTCTTTGTCATTTTCATCACCTCCACCATTGTTTGCAACACCTAAGCTCAATAACCAAAGAGACAATAAGTCTTTTCTTAAGAGGTATGTGAACAACCATCCTTTATCCTTGCTTTAGATGAAAATATGCAAAGTTCCTGACTATTGTTGAGCCAAGTTTTAAATTTGTTATTTATTTGTTAGGCGGCATTCCTCAGACCTACCGAAGCCTAAGGCCTGTCAAACTAAAGATGACGACAACACAAGGGAAGGAGGGTGTGCTGAGCAACCAGAATCATTGACATCCAGTAATCTGGCTCAAGAGTGTACTGTTCAGCCACTCAATGAACAGTTGGACTCATCAGCCGAACTGTCAACAGTTTTGCAATGTGGTTATGCCGATGAAGATCATAGCATGGCACCTCTTGATGCCATCAGATCATATAGTGATTCGGAAAAGATAGATGCTTCAAACGTGAGGAATTGTTCATATGAAAATGAAAAATATTTGCGTACAATCTGTCGGATTGAGCAAAGTGGCGATGAAGCAGGATGTGAATGGGTTGCATTGGTTTCTAATGCGGCTGATATGCTAGACTTTGATGCATCCAGCGGTGATGAACACTTTGGAGAGCAAAAAATGGTGGATCCTGGGACAATTTCTTTTGTCTCAGATGTACTTCAGACCCCACAAGATAAAACTAATGTTTTGGAAAATGCGGAGCCTACTGATCGCAGTAGTTTTTATGAAGAACAATTAGGTGAACAGATTATCCAGACAACAGAGTTGAGAGAAAATGATGGTACTCTAGTGGATAAACTTGTCGTTAATAATGCAGCCACAGAAATGGATGTCAAAGGAAAAAATTGTCAGTTTAGCTGCAAGGTATGTTTGGAATCTCTTATAAAAAAAATCCTTTAACTGATTTACAATGGAATCATGATTGGCAACATATATATGTTCAGTTTGGCACAATCATTGCTTTTTAACACATTATTCTTAATAATTATGGCGTTTAACATAGTCCTATATTTTTTTTACATTGACTCTTGTACGGGTATACTTTATGGGTGTAGATCCAAGTATCTAGTATGGCAATTGTGACAAAATTTTATTCCCTCGTCACAAAT
This sequence comes from Euphorbia schlechtendalii, assembly GCA_949673415.1. NCBI lineage: Eukaryota > Viridiplantae > Streptophyta > Magnoliopsida > Malpighiales > Euphorbiaceae > Euphorbia > Euphorbia schlechtendalii. The sequence goes on from CATIWQ010374294.1 coordinate 9,331, forward strand.
TTTGTCCTGAATTGTAGTTGAAATAATCTAAAGAAGCCCAAAACATATTCAAAAGATTGATTTAGAGGCTCAGAAACATTTTGTTTAATAAGTTATTTGGTAAGATTGATGGTCATTTAAATTACTTAATTAGGAATTCTGATTGGTTAGGAAGATTTATAATTGGAATTTATATGTTTAAGAAAAATATCTGTTGAGTTTTTTGGAATAAAATTGAGTATTAATACCATATGCATATTGAATAAATGGTGTTGTCAGTGCTTTAGGTGTACCTCAATCCGGAAAGTGGGAATCACCTTTCACATTTTTTACCTTTATAATTAATGTTATGTTTAGAGCTTTTTTCTTGGCCATCCATCTCTAGTGTTAATTAACTATTAGTGGTCTGATCCTCAGAGAGTGGATTTGTAAACTTTTTGTCATCAGACAGTTACTCATTCTTACCCATAAAGACTAGATATAGCTTCAAAATCAATATTTAAGTATTTCAACTAGAGGTATCAAGGTAATTACCTCGGAAGCACGGAAACTCCTGTGACATGCCGTTTCCGCGTTTCCCATCCGTTTCGGAAACGGAAACCCCTATGAAACGTTTCCAGGCCGTTTCTGCAATTAATGAAAGTTGAAAACTTGTTTTCGTAAATTCCGGAAACCGTTTCCTAGCAATTCCTCATATCGAAAGACCCAATTTTAATTCATTCACAAAACTAAACTTTCTTATATATTCAAAACTACTGGGACTTTAAAACCCCAATTCATTATTTATATTATTAATAATATTATTATGTTATAAAAATTTGTTTTATTCCATTTTATATACTTACATTAATACGATTTAGTAAATATGACACAACTTTCAGACTTCATGAAACTTTATTGTCTTCGATAACCATATTTACTATTGTTTAATGTTTTGAAATAGACATTACTTATGTAGATTTGCTTATAATCAATAAATTTATTTTAAAATTCATGTTTTTTAGTATTTTATATAAGAATGAAATAATATATACGAAATTTTATATTTTTCATACTTATGAATATACCCCTAAATTTTTATTATTTACGCGTTTCCCCACAGTTTCCAAACCTATATTTTTTTGAAAGGGCGTTTCCCCGTTTCCGTGTCGGTTTCCGTTTCCATTTCCGTGCTACATAGCTGCGTCGTCAGGTGAGATTGATTCAAGATACAGAGTCTAAGAGAGATTAGTGTCCTGTTGACGGTTGTTCATATTAACTCTTTAATTGATTTCATGCCAAGTGTTCAATTAAGTAGTGTAAATACCATCTCCAACTTAGTTTAAGTTTGCCACATTTCTTATCTAGTTATTTTTTACTTATCAATCAAGGATCCAGCTGATGAGTTTTTATATTACCCTGAAGCCAGATGATGAAACTTAAAATGAGTTCTTGGGTTCATGGAATGCATGATTGTGTGCTTACTTCATTACTTGTGCAAGTTTCCTAGTGTTGTATGTATTTTCTAAT
>CATIWQ010374332.1:0-20137 GCA_949673415.1 Euphorbia schlechtendalii
TTGCTTTGCTTTCTACTTATACTTTCTATTTCGAAGTTTATGATATGTCTATGTGTCATAATGCGTATTTCGTGTTAAGTCTTTTATGTTAATCAAGTTATATGCATTGGAGTTAATTTTAAGAGTAGTTTCGGGGTTAACGATATCGTGTATAATGACTGGATCTGTGATATAACGCTGTTTAGTGAGCCAACATTTTTGGAATGGTAACTTGCTAAATATGGTTATGTGAGAGCGACCCCGTACTAAGCATAGTATTGATGATGTCCAGGTTTATATAATTGTCTTAATTCGTTTGTGCTAGATTTAGAAAAGTCATTTCATGTGTTGCTCTGCGGTGAATAATTTAATATCTGAGTGTCTAGAACCGAGTTTGTTAAATTTATCTAGTGTTCGTAATAACTTTGATGATTTTACATATTTTCTTTGCCATACTTATTCGTAGGGAATATCTTTATACTTTTTATCTTTTCTAATCTTTCAAACATTTGTCTATCCATCCATCATTCCAACTAAAATCCAAAAATATTTTATTTTCTTTATTATGTTTTCCCTTGTTGATCCTTAGAGCTAGTCCTTCCCTGTGGTATCGATATCTTTTAAAACTACATCGCAACTGTATACTTGTAGTTATCATCATTTTCTATTTGATAAGTGGTACTGACAACACCTTTGCTTTATGTGAACAAGTTTTTGGCACTGGTGATATATAGCCAAATCTTGTGAACAAACTATTAAACTTATTAGTAGAAAAGTGGCGAACACATATTAATCTCGTGCCTCAAGGTACAAAATTTCTACCTCTAAACGTCTAAAAATCTATTTCAAATGGATAGATTTCAAACTATGAAGAGAAGAGATTTTGATAGCTAAAGTAAAGACAAGAAGTTTACAATTGGTAGTTCCTGAAATCTAAATCTATAAATAGAACCTGGAGCAGATGTTTACAACTTGGTGAATCACCGCGAATTTTTGAAAAGCTAAAACTCTATCAAAGCATTCACAGCCTTCGAAATTTTAAATCAAGAAATCTAAAGCAAACAACTAATTTCAATATGTTTATAATAGAGAAAAATTATCCTATTTCATATTCTAGCTAAGCTACTCAATTATATACGAACCAATAATTTATAAGTTTAGTTTCTTGCGTGCTAAATCTTTTTAATCAAATCTGTATAAGATTAGTTTGAGAAGGTTACCAAAACTGAGTGAGTGGTAGTTAGCTTGGAAGGTACTTACTGTAATTATTGTACTTGAGATCAAAGGCTTCTATGCCTAGTTAAAGGAAAGAACATTAGTGGAATGAAGCTCGGAAAAGGTATTTGGGGACTAGGGGCCAGACAAAGATAAAACAAGGTATTTTCTATCCTTAACCTTATCTTTTATAATTAGCAGTTTGTGCTCATAAATCTTCACTCTCCCTCTCTCTATGTTCTTATAAGCTTGAAAACCGTCATGAGCTAAGTAAGATTTTACTCAGCACAGTTTATGAACGAACCTTGGTCAGCTCAAGCTGAGTGGTCTGTGTTTTATCCAATTTTGCACTCAACATGTTTAACTCATCCTACATTAACATAACTTGGAAAGAGATTTTTAAATCCTAAAAGAACAAGTAAAATCAACATTCATCCCCCTCTGAACGATTATATAAGATAAGTGAACCAATAAATGGCTACAAAAATACTTCCTATATCCCTAGTCATGCACAGACAAAACTCCTTAAATAAGGAATTTTTTTAACTAGACCTCTACTATTTTATGTATAACACTATTCATTCTAGAAAATATGGATAAAAAACTTCATTCAATTGCTAAGCTCGCAAGCATGGGTAGCCATTGAATTAGGCCTTTGAAATCCTACTCCTATGAGGAATGAGTAATGTGTTCCCGTTGATCTAAATGATGCTGACCTAATGCTTATCAAAGAGAATACGATAGCCATCAATTACTTACATTGTGTATCAGAATTGTCTGAGTTTAACAGGGTACTTTAGATGCAAGATAACATAAGAGATATGGAGGAAGCTTATGAGATGACTGATAAAGTTAAGGATACCAAGATGAACTTGATGATCAGGGAATATGAGCTATTCCAAATGGGCACCATCAAGGGTATTCAATCCATGAATACCATATTTGTTAATATCATTTACGAACTCAGTAGATTGGGAAAGAACTTCACCAAGGAAGAGATGGTGAAGAAAATCCTAAGAAGTCTCACAAAGGAGTGGGATACCAAGAAGTGCGTGATTTAGGAAGATTAAGATATTAAGACCTATAGATATGATGAGCTAATAGGCACCTTACTTATTGAAGAAATATCCTCGAGGAAATATGATGATGACATGAAAAAAGCAAGGGTAAAGAGAAGGATGGCAAAGCAATTATGCTTAAAGTTGATTCATCCGATGAAAGCATAAAAGAGGTTTCGAATGACAAATGGTGTTGTTGACCAGAAAGTTTGAGTGCTTTATGAAGATAGATGTGAGATTTAACAAGAAGAAATTTCCTAGCAAAAAGAAACCAAGTCAATTCATAAGAGAAGCTGAGCAAGGATCAAAGAAAGAATATAACAGAGACATAAAATGCTTTGGTTGTGGACAGAAAGGTCATATGCATAGCCTCGCAACTCTAGAAAGGAAAATAAAGCTTTATTAAAGAGGAAAGTAAGCTAGCTAAAATAATAATGGCATGTAGTTTTTATGGGAAGGCTAAACAGGCTACTATCATGTGTAAACATAAAAATGGTTATTAAGAGTTCGATTGGAGTAATCTAAACACTACTAGGACCCAACCTAAAGGGATGGGTGCAGGTGAGCCAGAGATTCACTAATGATATTAGAATGTTGTATTTGCATAGTGGTTACTCAAGGCATATGACTAGAGATTAGAAGAGTAAAAGTAATGGGAGTGTTAACTTTGGAGATAACAAAAAAGGCAAGATTATTAGAAGCGGCACTATAGGGTTTTATCCTTTAGTCATAGAGGTATCTTGTCAAAGGATTGAAATTCAACTTGCTTAACATAGCTAGACTTTGTGATAAAGGTAGAAAGGTTATGTTTGACCCAACAGGTTGCTAAGTAATTGACTATAAGAATGATTATACTATACTTTTTGCTCCTAGAGTTAATGTTTATATGATTGAGGAAAGTTCGTGGCTTTGGCATAGAAGGTTGGGCCATATAAATATGAAAAATCATTCCAAATTAACCAAAAAGTAATTAGTTTTGGGTTTACCCGGTATTAGCTTCGAAAAAGATAGGCTTTTCTCATATTGTCAACTTGATAAGTATATTAGGAAGTAATTTAGATCAATTAACATTGTAGTAACTTAGAGTCCGTTGGGGCACCTACACTTAGATCTTTTTGGCCATGTTCAACCTATCAGTATGGGTAGAAAGAGGTTTTCTTTTATTATAGTTGATGACTTCACAAGATTCACTTTGGTATTCTTGCATAGTTGCAAAGATGAGAGAGACCCTTGAGTATTTTTTTGAACTCGTTAACAAGATAATGAATGAACTAGGAATTTAATAAAAGTTATCATGGATGAGAATTCAAGAATTTCCATGTTGAAAATTTTTCTTCACCACATGGTATTGACCACAACTTATATGCTCCCTATACGCCTCAACAAAGTGGGGTTGTGGAAAGGAAGAACCGAACTATAGATGAAATGTCTCGATCCTTGCTGAGTTATAAGAATCTAGTAAATTACTTTCGTGGAGAAGATGTTAGCACAGTTTTTTATGTCCTTATCTGGTTTTAATTCACACAATTTGGGAGAAGACACCCTATAATCTTTGATGGGCCATAAGCCTAAGATTGCTCATCTCAGGTCATTTAGTTGTAGGTGTTTTATTTTGAGAGAAGTTAGGTAAGTTTTATCTGAAGGTTGATGAAGGCATTATTTTGGATTACTCAACTAGCAATAAGGAATATAGATTTTTGTCAATAGAACAGGTGTTTTGGAGGAGTCTCTACATGTGGATTATGATAAAACTAATAGTGTAGGAAAACCTATTTCTAATGCTGATGAAGAAGGAGTAAACAAAGAAGAAAATCAACTCAACATGCCACTCTCTATGCTACCCAACCCAGAACAAGAGAAAGAATTTTAGGAAGCTAAAGCTGGTGAAATCTTTCAATCAACTTCAATGAAGAAGATCTTGTTGAAGATCTGAGTCTTCCAAGAGATATTCTTGTTGAAAATTTGAGTCTTCCAAGAGAGATTAGAACTAATCCCAATCACCCAATTGAGAGCATTGTTGATGATGTTCATAATCCAGTATTGATGCAAGATCAACTCAGCAAAATGATGAACCATCAAGCTTTCATCTAGTTATTTGAACCCATGAAGTTTGAAGATGTATAAGGAGATGACTAATGGATTATCATAATGAAAAAATAACACCAATTCAAATGTAATGATGTTTGGGATCTAGTTCCTAAGCCTAGAGGAATATCAATCATTGGAACCAAGTGGGTTTTGAAGAACAAGCTTGATGAATATGGCATTGTTTTGAGAAATAAGGCCAAGCTTGTTGCACAAAGCTACAATCAACAAGAAGGGATTGATTATGATGAGACCCATGCACACATAGCAAGGCTTGAAGCTATTAAGATTCTATGTGCTTTTCGCATCCCAAATGAATTTCAAAATATTTTTTAGATGAATGTGAAAATTGCTTTCCTAAATGGTTTCATTCAGGAGGAAGTTTATGTGTGTCAACATCCAAGATTTGAAGATGCAAAGAATCCATAGCATGTATACAAATGGAAGAAAGCTCTTTATAGAATGAAGTAAACAACTCGTGTTGGGTATGATAGGCTGTCTAACTTTCTACTCAGCAAAGGCTATAAAAGAGGAAACGAAGATATAACTTTGTTCATTATGTGATGAAAAGAAGATTTTTTACTAGTCCAAATATACATTGATGATATCATATTTGTATCAATTGATGTAAGATTTTGCAAGGAGTTCAATTAGCAAATGAATGGGAGAGCTCAACTTTTTTCTTCGACTGGAAATCAAGCAAAGTGAAGATGTAATCTTCTTCAGCCAAGTGAAATATGGAAAAAAAAGTCATGAAGAAAATTGACATGGAGAATTCAAAGCCAATTTCAACTCCCATGGACACAAACATTATCTTTAGTAAAAATGAGGTTTGAAATCTTGTGGACAATAGGTTCTATAGAGGTATTATTAGCTCATTTCTTTACTTGACTACTAGTAGGTCTGATATTCAATATTCTGTATGCTATTATGCGTGATATCAAGCTGACCCCACAGAATCTCAGTTAGCTACTATTAAGAGAATTCTCTAGTATTTGCAATTTTCTATTGATACAAGAATGTGGTATCCAAACTGCTCGGATTTCACTCTAAGAGGATACTTAGATACATGTTATGGAAGAGATAAGCTTTATAAGAAAATAACCATAAGAAGATGCCATTTCCTTGGATTATCTCATGGTATAGCAAGAAGCAAACTTTTGTTGCGCTGAACATTGCAAAGCTGAGTGCACAAAAATACGAAGTTGCATAACACAACTGCTTTGAATTAAACAACAGCTTGAAGATTATAGTATAAAGTCAAAATGCCTCGAAGTTATATGTGCTAATAAGAGCGCAATTGACCTATCCAAAACTTAGTTCAACTTTGTAGGATAAAGAATGTCTGTATTAGATATCACTTCATAGAGGATCATGTGCTAAGAGGAGATGTCTAATTGCAGTATGTTTTATCAAAGGAGCAATGAGCAGACATTTTTACAAAGCCTTTAGCAAAGGAGCAATTCAACACTCTTACAGAGCTAATTAACATGGCAAATCCAATTTGATGAAATTTCTAGAAAAATAGCTAAGTGTCCAAAGCTAGATAAAAGTTATGCTGACTTGTTAGAGGTAACATGTAATTTACTCAGATTAGTTAAATTTGTTAGTTTTAGTTTTTGCTGTTAAATTTAAAACTGTTTGCAACTAAACTACATTGTTTCACTAAGGCATTTAAATTTTATGTCCAATCACACAGTTCACTTGGATATTTCTTGTAAGGAGGACACAAACTATGTTGCAGGTACAATGGCTATATAATAGAGATTTAGACTAGAGAGAGAACTCACTTGCTTTTCAAGCTCAATCCTTTTTCTTTCAAAATCCATAAATTTTTCTCTTTACTTTCAAACTACAATTTCAAATGTCATCTTCTATTCAAGGATCAACCCTGGAAGATAATCAATTCATCCTGAAGAAAAATATCATAGGAATATATACATCAACACTACTGGTGATACGAGGGAATTGATTTTTCCCTTAGGAATCTTTTTCACTCGAATCAAGTGGGTGTTGCTAAAAGGGTATTTGGCCTAGTATATGATGTAGATTATGATAGAATCATGAAGATAATGCCTTGAAGAGGGTGATTAAGAAGCAGAAAATAAAATTTTTTTTCTTAATGGACCTACCATCAAGGATATAATGCATAGCTTCCACAACAACCTCTACACTTTTGAAGGATTTCTTGCTATCCTTGCTTTAGAGATTAATGGAAAATCCTACCTAATCTTCGCTAAGGTGATAGGAAGCATCCTCAGGATGAAGTTAAAAGGGTTATTGTTACACAAGAACAAAGATGAGGAGATTGTGGATATCCTAGAAGATTGAGAGTTGCCTAGAGATTATGGCACTAGATAAATTAGGGCTTCTGGTTTGACATGGGGGGTAAGAGCTTACCATGGGCTATTAGTGAAATGTATCTTTCCTAAGATGGGATCAATCCCAAGCTCCACCCAATTTGAAAGATGCATTGTGTACCATATGGTGAATGGTAAGAAACTTGATTGGCTAGTTTTAGTCCTCCACCATTTCACCAAGGTGATAACCATGTTTCACTAAGGCTACCTCGTAATAGCCATAGTGAAGGCCCTCAAGATTAATGTGGAGGGCTATGAAAGATCACGAGGGAAGTATCTAATTCTAGTGAAGAAAATCCTTGACTTCAAGCACTTCAAGGACCTTCACTTTTCAACTCTCCATTTTGGATACACTAAGATCAGGACATCAAGCTGAAGAAAGTTAAATTGGTGCCTATAGTGGTGCCTTAAGATACGCTGAAAGAAGATGTTGAATGAGGAAACTGAAGATGAGCTCGCTCATTGGGTTCGTTTAATAAAAACTAAGAACACAGAGAAAAAGCTCAAATAAAATATCGAAGTTGAGAGGGAGGCTAAGGCTAAGGCAAAGAAGGTAGCTAAGTAAGAGGAGGCTGTCAACACATCAAGCTTTGTCGGTCTACTTTAGCTTAAATAATCGAGCAGAGGGGAGTGAATGCAATTACTTAGTTCTTTTTGGATTTATAAAAATTGAATCCAAGTTAAGTTGTTTAGATGTGTGTTGAGTTAAGTATGCTATGTACTTGGGTCTAAAAAAACATAAACTACTTAGTTGTGGGGACTTAGTTTACCTTCAATCTGCACTAAGTAAATTACTTAGGTTGGATTGGTTTTTCAACCAAAACTGATAAAATAGGGAGATTATGAATGAGCAAAACACTATAAAGGTGATAAAAAGGTTAAGAAAGATTACACCTCAGATTTTATCTTGGTTCGGCCCCTATCCTACCTTGAGTCCCCTGATTCCTTTTTGGGCTTTCATCCACTAGTGATTTCTTTCCTTAGACGGAGAAGCTTTTACAATGGGTAGACTAAAAGAAAGTACCTTGCTTTCTAACTAGCATTGAAACTCAGTTTAAGTATCGTTCCTAAACCGACTCATAGATTTTTATTGAAAGTTTGTGAACAAAGGTCTCCAACATTACTTACTGGCACCTTTTGCTTGTGAGGACTGCTTGAATATCCTTTTTGAGTTTAGTAGCTTTTACTTGAAAAGGCACTAAAGGAATATTCCATCTTTCACAGACAGAGTTAAAAGCATAAGTGTCATATTATTTCCATGTTTTAAAATGTTACTCAGCTTTTAAAAAATACTTTTAATAAATAAATGCTACTCTGCTTCACTGAGTCTATATCTCATAAAATACATAATACTTAGCTAACCTCAACTTTTCTTACTCTAAGCCATAACTTAAACAAAACTTAGTAAACTGAGTTGTTTTTCCTTAAACAAACTCAAGTAAACTTGTTTTATTAAGAGTGCACTTAGTAATTAATTAATTTCACTATCCTAAATAGTTTGTTATCTCCAAAACATTTAAGTACTGTGAAGTACTATTAACTTAGGTTCAACAATCTCCCCCATTTTAAACCAGATAACAAAATAGGTATATATAGAAGAAAATAATTAAATAAATAGTTTATATATATAAGAATACCTAATAAGTGATGTAAGACTCACCCATGATGAGTGAACTCCTTAGTTAGTATAGACTCCCCCATACTGAGTGGATTTTCTTTAGTTAGTACAAACTCCACCATACTTTATCTTACCCAACTTCACCTTGAAGTTGGGCTTAGTTAATTTCTGCAACAATTTATATGCAGAAATAACACATATATGTAACAAGTTAAGAAGTTCTTAACTTTGATATAAGAAACTTACAATTTATAATTGATATCAAAGCTATTCAGTACACAAATTTTGTCCTATACTAAGTAATTACAAATTTATAAACTATTACAAGTTATTATATACTAAATCTATCTAGGGACGTACTGCTGAGAAGATGATGATTTGTTGCCTTTTGAGTGTTATTGATAATGATGTTGAGGTTGCTGATGTTGTTGCTGTTGTTACTGAGTAGGAAGTTGCGGCCTTGGTGAAATTCTTGATCTATGGTGTTGGGCTGCCTTATGAAAATCTTCAACTACTCTCTCCCATTTGATATATGTTCCGTAACAATTTGTTGGGGATAGGCTTTGAAGGATTCAATCATAGAATTAATTCTCTTACTTTCCTAATATGGCCAGTGAAATCTCTTGCTTTGGCTTCTCTTTTTGTTTAAGCAATAGAATCACTTGATCATTCATCTCTTGTACTAGAAAATGATGACATCTGGCTAGATGAGTAATCTGATTGAAGCCTTGGCATGCAAACTGTTGAAAGCACTATAAAAGACCTCTAAAATTTGATGTAGAGAGAGCTATCTTCATTTTAACTTCCATGTCAATAATCCTTGGAAATATTTGACGTACACTCTTCGTTGTGTATTTAATATCACTTGCATCATATAAGCTAGTAGTCACCAGCTGATTTACAATTTATTGAAGTTCATGAAGATGATCCTTCAAGGCATTAAGCTTCTAATGCACAATGAGACTACTATAAGGATCAATGTGATCAATAGGCTCATGAAACAGTTTGCCTATCGCATCAAGTAAGGCCTTTTAAGCACATGCATGTTTATCTTCTTGACAACTTGATCTACGAACTTCACAACTCTATCAATTTTTGTATCATAGGTGACCATTAGTTTAGTCATGTTTTCCATTCACTCGCACATGATAAGCCCAAGATCTTTATTGACATCTAGCTGATTAGAAAGTTCTTTGCTCTTACTATTCATGTTGGTCTTTATTTTTGCTTGTTCTTTGCCAAACTTATGAAACTACGTAGTTTGAGCTGCCAAGGTGGCATTCAAACTACTTAGTTATTCTAAGGCATCATATATACTACCCTTCACATTTCCTGCCACTACATTCATAATGATAGTAGAAGTTGTGATAGAAGATACAACCGCATTAAGTTGAGCAGTAGAGTCAGTCAACCTGGTTAGAATCAAGGCCATCTTATCTACTAAGCTCTTGGTACTTTCCTTTGTTTGATGACTCCTTATTGTAAATAAGCTTACTTAGATTTTATCAAACTTTTTAAAGTAGATGGACTTTGAAGGGGTGCTAGAATGTTCATCGAACTCAGGAATCCTAGCTTTCTTCTTAGTGGACATGCCCGTTAATTCTTGTGTCACCAGCACCTGGCTTACTAGACCATCCAATTTAGCATTAGTTTTTAGAGTTAGGAAATTCTTCCTAGCGAAGACCCTAATCTAAGATAAAATGGCTGAATCAGCCAAGTCCTCTTTAGCTGGCTTACTGTTGGAGGAAGTTGCTTCCTCGGTTATAAAATTTACCTTAACAACTTCCTCATCTGCTTTTCCAAGCTGAGCGGAGTTCTCAACTTCAGGAACTTCTCAAATCACAGGGATTAGAGGGGAAGAGGATGGATTTGAAGAAAGGTTAGGTTCATAAGAGGTTTGTATAGTTGGAATAGAAGAAGTTGGGGTTGCTTTAGATTTGACAAGAGAGGGAGTGAGTGAAGTTTGAATTTGTGGAGGTGGTGAAGAATGGGTGATCTTTTTCTGGAGTAATTTGGTGTAGAAGAAATGTGAATCGTGGAATCTACAAAGAAGAAATTTTAGGAGAGGACTTTATAGAAGAAGTGGGTAGGATTTATAGAAGGAGTTTGTTCAAAATGTATAAGGGAATTGAGGGAAGGAGTTTAATGTACCTGTTGGTTAACTATTTGACCCAAGGATGGGCCAGCCTCAAGTAACTCAGCATGAGTAGGAAGAGACTTAGTTACATGAGTGAGAAAGGGTTCTTAGATGCTTTAATCAAGAAGCGCATAATCATCCTGGTTGATGACCTCCATGTCATCATCATCTTCCTCGCTACTTAAGATTTGAACATTTCTCCTTGAGCGAGGTTTAGCAATTCTCTTTCTGTGAACACTCTTTGCTTAGAGATTTCTATTTTCACCTCCTTAGTAGCTTTATGACTTATTGATTGGGTGTACTCCTTGGTTTTCTTAGAGCTTTCTTACACATCAACTTCTCTAGCTTCTTCAAATTTCCTCTTTTTCTCGCACAGACCCTCACCCAATCCCTAGCAGACATACTTTTCATTTTCTCCACAACTTCTAGAGGAGGAGAAGGGAGTGAATATTTGGTGGCTGATGCTACCTCTTCTTCTTGTTTCTGCTTCATCTCAGCTTCCTTTAAGTGTTAGTATTCATATTTAATTTGTTCTTAGCCTTACCTTGGTTTTGGTAGGTGCATCTCCTGCCCTTGATTTTTCTAGGCTGGCTCTCACTCCTTGAGCCCCAGTCTTCGCCTTTGGACTAGTTTGAGCAAATATGGTAGAAACTTGCTCCAACTAAGTTGATGATGGAACATCATCTGTGGTTTCCTCACTAGACCCTTCATAGTCCACCACAAAAGCATCTTCATCCTCTTTGCGTACATTAACAAGGAACATAGCTAGTTTTACCTTCGCCTTCTTCAGCTTGACATCTTGGATCTTGGTATACTTTGTGTTGGACTTGGTGATTCTCCAATTCACTAAAGTGATTGAAGTCCAAGGTCTTCTTCAATAGGACTATAGTTTCTCTAGGTCCATCAATGTAACTAGAGATGTCCATCCTAACAGCCTTTGCGATGGCAGTGATCAAATACCAAAACTGGTATTGGGTAGTAACTTTGATCAAATGATGAAGAATCATCACTAGACAATTAAGTTGTTTCCCCTCTACCATATGGTAGACCACACACCTCTCAAAGTAGGTGCAGCTACTAAGAGATCTAGTCTTTGGTAGCAACATCTTGATTTACAACTCATGGCATGCCCTAGGTATCAAGCTCATGCATGAAGCTATAATTTCTCTATACCCGTAATCAGCCAATAATTCCCAATATTCTTGCATAGACACAAGCTCCTCATCTTCGTTTCTCCTCGGTTGGTTCCCTTCAACGACATGTTCAAAAATTCCCCATCAACTTCACAGAGATAAGGTGAGAGTTTTTTTCAATTTTTCCACCATCAACATGTCATTGTATCCCTCAATTGAGTAGAGATTTGAATAGAATTTCTAGATCAACTCCTTGATTTCAAGCTTTCTAAGAGAAGAAACTTCTTGAGGTTCTGTCGCCTGATCACTTTTTGCATGGCCTTGTTCTTCAACATGCCATCATAGTCAACCTCGAAAATGAATCAAAAATCCAAATCTTCAGACCAATTGATTTTGTTGAACCTTGTTTCTTTAGGCAAAATGACCTTCTCAAAAGTGCCATCAATATTCACATACATGGTTCTCTTAGAATTAGCTTGAAGAATGAGAGTTTTCTTGGTGTTAGCCATTTGCGGATGAAAGGATTGAAAGAAAAGTGATTAGGGTTCTTTGTGTAATTTGCTTAAGAGTTCAAATTTTCAAGTAACCTTCTTTCTCCAGCAAGCTATCTCTTTTATAGCCTCTTCAACTATAAGATGATACCTGACACTCTTGTAATCTAAGATCAAGTTTAAATAGTGAGGTGAACAAAGATTTAATAAAGTTAATAAAAGGATGTAATTTCATCTTATTTCATATGGTTTTTCTTCAAAGCGTCCTTCCAATGAAGTAGCTTTAAAGATTTTAACTGCAAAAATTGAACTAATAGAATTTTTCTTCATATGGGGTTCTCCATTCATATTAGCTCACTGATAATATTGAATTACTCCTTTGCTAATGGTTTAGTGAATATGAAATCTCACTGTTCTTATGAAGGAACTTACTCCAATTTGACATATCCCCTTAGCATATGATCCCTTGTGAAGTGATGTCTAATATTGGCATGCTTCATCCTACCATGGTGAATTGGAATCTTAGATAGGTCAATTGCGCTATTGTTATCACACATAACTTCAAGACATTTTGACTTCAAACCACAATCCTCCAAATATTGCTTGATCCATAACAGTTGTGCTACGCAACTTCCTACTTCTATGTACTTAGCTTCAGCTGTAGTCACGCACCAGAAGTTTTCTTCTTGTTGTACCATGAGACAAGGCATTCTCCAAGGAAACAGTATCCTCCTGTGGTGCTTTTTCTATCAAGATTTTATCTTCTATAATCTGCATTTGTTAATCCTCTAGGTGTGAAATCTGAGCTATTGGGATACCACAGTCCTACATCAATTGAACCTTGCAAATAATGGAGAATTCTCCTAACAATTGATAAGTGAGATCCCCCATAGTCAACTTGATAGCATGCGCAATAGCACATAGAGTATTGAATATTAGGCATACTAGCTGTTAAGTATAGGAGAGAACAAATAATACATCTGTAAAACTTGATGTGTACAAGCTTACCAGCTTCATCCTTACTCAAGATTATGTCAGTGGCCATGGGAGTGGACATTGGCTTCGAATGCTCCATATCAAACTTCTTCAACATTTCTTTTCCATACTTTTCTTGGCTAATGAAGATTCCATCTTTACTTTGCTTGATTTGTAGTCCAATGAAAAAGTTGAGCTTTCCCATCATTAACATTTCAAACTCACTCTTCATTTGTTTGTTGAACTCTTTACAATACTTATCATCAGTTGCTCCAAATACGTTATCATCCACATTTATTTGGACAAGCAACACATCTTCCCTCTTTCGCCTAAGAAATAGAGTCGTATCTACTTTTCCTCTTTCCTAGCCTTTGTTGAGTAGGAAGTTAGTCAGCATTCGTACTAAACACGAGGTGCTTACTTCAATCCATAGAGAGCTTTCTTCAATTTAAAGACATGCTCAGGATTATTCACATCTTTAAAACCTAGAGACTAGCGCACATATACTTCCTCTTGAATGAAGTAGTTTAGGAATTCACTCTTGACATCCATTTGAAACAACTTGAAGTTCATATGGGGTGCAAAGGCATAGAGGATCATAATCGCTTCAAGTTAAGCTATAGGATCATAGGTCTTATCATAGTCTGTGCCTTCTTGTTGGTTGTACCCTTGAGTAACAAGCTTGGCCTTGTTTTTTACAACAATGCCATCTTCATCAAGCTTGTTCATGAAAACCCATTTGGTGCAGATTATTTGTTTTCCTTTAGGCTTAGGAAGTAGATCCCAAATATCATTGCGCTTGAACTAATCTATTTCCATCTACATTGTGATCATCAAGTAGTCATCTCCTTCTGCATCTTCGCACTTTTTGGGTTCAATCAATGAGATGAAAGTTGGATGGCTCATCATAATACTAAGATGGCCTTACATTATCACTAGATTATGGACATCATCTACAATGCTTTCGAGTGGGTGATTATGATAAGTTCTAATCTCTCTTTGAAGACTCGGATCTACAATGGGAGTCTTTGTACTTAGTTGTTGAGGTTGGGTTTGATCTTCTACTTCATTGAAGTTGATTTAGAGATCCTCATCAGCTTTAACTTCCTTAGTTTCTAGGTCTTGTGCTCGATTGGGAAGCACAAAGAGTGACATGTTGAGTTGATTTCCTTGTTGGTTTACTTCTTCGTCTTCATTAGATGGTCGTCTATCTGCATTATTAGTTTCATCGAAATCTACATGCATAAACTCCTCTAATAAGTCAGTTCTCTTTCATATATTCTATATGCCATGATGTTAGTTGAGTAATCTAGATAAATACCTTCATCAGCCTTTGGATCAAACTTACCTAGCTGCTCATTGGTATTTAGAATGCAAATACCTATAGCTAAAAGATTTGAGATGATCAATCTTAGGCTAGAACCATCGCTAAAGCTCATAAGATGTTTTCTCAAGAATAAGGTAAATTAAAACCTGATTAAAGATATAACAGGTTGTGTTAACAGCTTCATCCCAAAAGTACTTTGGTAGATTGTTATCATTCCGCATGGATCGAGCCATTTAAACTATGGTTTTGTTCTTCCTTTCTACAAACCCCATTTTGTTAAGGTGTATAAGGAGCAAAAAATTTGTTGTCAATACCATACATTGAAAAGAATTATTTGAATTGAAAGTTCTCAAATTCACATCCTAGATCACTTTGGATTCTACTAATTTTAGTTCCTATTTTGTTCATTATCAGAATATTGAGTTTGATAAAAGACTCAAAGGTAAGAGAATCTTTTTCCACCCATGGTCATAGGTTGAATAGAACCAAATAGATAAAGGTGGAGGAGCTACAATGGTCTCCTAGTTACTACTTTTGCCAAAGCAATGAGTTATCCTCCTTAGATACGAGACAAACATAAGTACCTGATGATAAACCAATAATATACACATTATTAATTTTAGGAGCAAAGAGTATAGTTGAGTCAGTCTTACTGTCAATGACTTAGCCATATGCTAAGTCAAAATTAACCTTCCTAACTTTTTCATAAAGCACGACTAAACTTAGTAAGTTAAACTTAACTCATTTGACCAGAGACACCTCTTCGATTGAAGGTGAAACACCAGCAGTGCCGCATCCAACAATCTTTCCTTCTTGTTTATGTCTAAAGCTGACACTCCCAATTCTTTTATGCTCGAACGAGATGGAGTGGCTTTCATCTCCCATCATATGCCTAGAGGATCCACTATCCAAATACGACATTCTAGCATCATCAATGGATCTTAGTCTCACCTGTAAAACAACTACATTTCTTAGGTACCCATACTTTCGAGTTGGATCCTCCGTTGTTAGCAGTGATTAGGTTACTCCAATCATACTCATCATACTAACCATTTTTATGCTTGTACATAACTGTGGCATGTCTAGCCTTCCCATAAAAGCCACACGCAAGTTTTTATTTAGCCTGGCTTACTTTCTTCTTTGTAGAGGATTTCTTCCCCTTAGAATTGTGATTTTTGTTACTCGAAGATGGACTGTTGGCTAGAGGAGGAACCTGTTCCTTCTCTAAAGCTATTATCCCAACAAGCAACTCATCTAATTACTTAGTTAGCTTGATGTTATGACATTCATGATATTTAGCTTTTTCTTGAAGAAAGAAGATATCAAAAGATAAGGAAGTAATTGTATCTTCCTGATCTTAACTTCTCCTCACTAGCTCTTTGATGTTTTCACCATACTTATTGGTCAACTTCATTACATGAAAGAGTACATAGGAAAAATCTTCTACTGATGAAGGGATTTCAAGATGTACCTTAATTTGTGGATTCTTCCCTTTGTTTCACTCAGCTTAAAAGTCAGTAGTGGATGAATTGCTCTTTGAAGCAAATGTTGATCTCTCACCCCTATCATTCTTAATTGCCATCATGCATAGATTGGCGGAGTCAGTTGCTTCTTCATCTAATGATGAAGATTCTTTTAAACCCAAGTTAATAGTACTTCACAGCACTTAAAACATTTTGGAAATAACAAACTGTCTAGGATAGTGAAATTAATTGAGTACTAATTAGACTCTTAATTAAACAAGTTTACTTAAGTTTTTTTTAAGGGAAAACAACCTAGTTTACTGAGTTTTTAATTAATTTATGGTTTAGAATTGAACTGAGTATTACATAGTTTATAAGATATAAACTCAGCGAAGTTGAGAAGCTTTTATTTGATAAAAGCAAAGTTCTTTGACACTTAGAGAATAAAATGACACATATGCTTTTAACGTTGTCTATGAAGGATGAAATATTCCTTTGATGCTTTTCAAGAGAAAGAGCGTTAAAATTAAAGAAGATATTTTAAGTGGTCCTCACAACCAAAAGGTGTCAGTACGGAATGTTAGAGAATCCTTGCTGTATTCCAAGATAAATGGAATCCTTTGACATTCGCCGTTTCACAATGTCTCTGTCCAACTCTGCAATGTCAGTAATAAGATAAATCAAAAGATTCAACATTACATCATGTGCGCCTCTCTATCAGAATGAATTGCTTGAAGAAATGAGTTGTTGACGCATCAAGATTAATGGCTTAATCCCATGCTTCAATGTTTCAAATCTCTTATCTAAATGTCCTGGAATTTATTTCAAACAGACAAATTCAAAAACCGTAAAGAGAATAGAAATTGAAGATAAAGTCAGGATGAAAAGTTTGCAATGGTTACTTCCAAGAACTTTAAGTATAAGTAGAAGACTAAAGCAAACATTCAAACTACGTGAATCACCTCAAATTTCTTCAGAGTTGTAATACTGTCAAAATATTCCACGAATTCAAAAATTCCAAATCAAGCATTACAAGAAAATGCAACTCGATCAATCTATTTGTAATAGAGAGTATCAAATCTTAGATTTAACATTGTAAAACGATTCAACGAATTTTATAAGTTGAAATCCTTAGTTCTCATTTCTTATTCAAATTTGAGGGACAGTTTAGGAAAGGTACCTAAACTGTTGATTTAGAGGTAATTAGAAAAGGAAGATACTTTCTGTAATTGATTCTACCGGCTGTAAAGGCTTCTCCACTTAAGGATGGAAAGAAACACTAGGGATTAATTCTCAGAAAGAATTTCGAGGGCTAGAGGTAGGCTCAGGGCCGAACCAAGATAAAATCTCAAGTGTTAAGTTTCTAACTTTATTGCTTATCTTTATTGTATCTTGATCATTCATCATTCTTTCTATTTTCATTGTAAAGCTTGAAAACCAATCCAAGCTAAGTAAAGTACTCAGCAGTGATTAAACATAAACTAAGTTAGCGGATGTGAGTAATTTATAGTTTTTAAACTTGCACTCAACACAAAGTTACTCAACACGCATCTAAAAACTAAACTGAACTTCATAAATCTAAAAGGAACCAAGTAACTGTATTCATCCCCTCTGCTATGTTATTTAAGATATATCAGACTAACAAGTGGTATTATAGAAAGTGCTCAACTTTAAGATTAATCATCTTTAAGTTAAAGGTCCCTATGACTTATAATAACATTTCTTCCGATTTTGGCTAAACTACACTCCTCGAAGAAGGAATGTCTGTAACTAGGCCTCCACTCTTTGACAACCAACATTATATGTTTTAGTAAAATCGCATGAAAATTTTCATACAATCCCAAAGCATACAAGCTTGGCTAGTAAATGAGTTAGGACCCCGTGTTCGCACAATTGTGCAGAATGGGGAAAGATTCCAGTTGATCCAAAAGAATGTGATGATGCTAACATAAGGCTTCTCAAAAAGAATGTGGCAGTTATCAATTACTTACATTATGGACTAGATCTTTTAGAATTTAACAAGGTCTTAAGATGCGAGATAATGCAAGAAATCTGGAGAATTCTATAGATCACCTATGAGGGGACTGAAAAGGTTAAGGAGTCTAAGATCAACCTCATGCTCAGAGTGTATGAGCTATTCCAGAAGGGCACCAATGAGGGTATTCAATCCATGAATACCAAGTTCTTTAATATTATTAATGAACTGAAAAGATTGGGTAAGGAGTTCACAAAAGAAGAGATGGTGAAGAAGATTCTCCGAGTTCTCATCGTTGAGTAGGATGTCAAGAATAGCACGATCGAAGAGGTTCGTGATCTTAATACCTATAGCTTTGATGAGTTGATGACTCAGGAGATGTTTTTGAGAAAATATAATGATGACTCTAAAAGGAGTAAAGGTAAGGAGAAAGAAGGAAGATCCATTATCTTGAAAGCTAACTCATCTAACGTACCCACCAGCAGCAATTCGGATGAACATATGGCACTTTTGATGAGGAGGTTCAAGCTCCTCATGAAGAAGGATGGGAAATTTGCAAAGAAGAAATTTCCTAGCAAAACCAAGTCAACTCAGAACCAGCGTGGAGTTGAGGAAGGACTAAGGAAGGAGCATAGTAAATATATAAAATGCTTTGGCTGTGGCGAGAAGGGCTATATTCAATCATCATGTCCTAAATCCAAGAAGGAAAAATTCGAGAAGAGGTTCAACAAGAAAAATTAGGCCCATGTCACCACCTTGGGTGATTTAGAAGAATCTTCATCATCTGATGAAGAGGCTATAGATTCCCCCAACATCAGCTCATTGGCTATTGAGAAAGAAAGGGGTGACAGCTCAGCAACTACTTCCAAGAGCAACTCATCTACTGTTGACTCTGAAGCTGAGCGCATGATAAGTGTATATTTACACTTATAATTGTGATATTTTCAATCATTAAACATTATGGTTTAAGTCATTTTATACTTCATATAAAAGATTTCATATGGTATGTAATTATTTTTTATGCAAATGCAGGTACTAGGTAAATCTTGGAAGTAAAATGATTAGAGTTGGAAATCTATGCAAAAGGAGTGAAAAAGTACAAAAAGATGCGTGGAACTTAAGGAATTAGCAAAGGATCGAAGATGTCAAATATCGGTAGAAACTGCAAAGAACAATCACGCGAAAAAGGAATGTCATGATCATGACACATATATCACGGTCGTAACTTGTTAACATTCGCAACAAAAAGTTGCCAACCAAGTATTCATGGTCATGACATACATTCGCGGTCATGACCTTGATGGTTTTTGGTCAACTCTTCTCTTCTTTCAATTGCAGGATAAGTACAATCAACCGCCATCAACTGTCAGATGAAAAGACACCTTTTGGAAGTCAACTAATCATGAAAAGGTTCCTTTCCATTATAGATAAGATCAAACCAATTCAACCAATCACAATGAAGCAGTGCAACTCTTCGCAAATGAACATGACCCTTCATTTGAACGGATGCAACCCTTCGTACTCTATAAATAGGGCACCAAACTCCATAATTTCGTGGTAATGGGATAGGGTGTGGCATATTGTATATGGTGTGTAGTGTGGTATACGTGCATATATAGTTTTAGAGAGAAAATTATGTAGATTTCGCTTCGTTCTATGTTAGCGAGAAAATGTATAAGTGATTCGAACCTTATTTCGATCACTAGATTTCTCTACATATTCGAGCGATTTTTGTATGAGTGTAATTGTAAAGCACTTATCAATAAAAGTTTTCGTTCTTCAACATTCTTTTATTCGAGATTTACAAAGAATAGCATCCTGGAGGAGGTTCTGTACTAGCCGAGACCGAATTCAAAGCAGAAGCAGGAATTGCAGGAATTGATGACTCCCACTAAAGAGTGGATATAGTTTGATCAACTTTAGCTTTCACTTGCATACCTTAAAACTTTGCTTTGTTTTCTACTTATACTTTCTATTTCGAAGTTTATGATATGTCTATGTGTCATATTGTGTTTTCCGTGTTGAGTCTTTTATATTAATCATGTTATATGCTTTTGAGTTAACTTTAAGAGTGATTTCAAGGTTAACGAGATTGTGTATAATCACTGGATCTGTGATTATAGCGTTGTTTAGTGAGCCAACATTTTTGGAATGGTAACTTGCTAAATATGGCTATGTGAGAGCGACCAGTACTAAGCATAGTACTATTGTTATCCAGGTTTATATAATCATCTTAATTCATTTGCACTAGATTTAGAAAAGTCATTTCATGTGTTTCTCTACAGTGAATAATTGAATATCTAAGTGTCTAGAACCGAATC
>CATIWQ010374345.1:0-25493 GCA_949673415.1 Euphorbia schlechtendalii
ACTTTGTAAATCTTGTTGAGTTCTTGAGAGAAGTGCGATATTGTGTTGTAATTGGACTTCCTGGCTGTGCATTCTTTATTTGTGATCAATAAAGCGTTGCCGGAGTGCCTTTCCCCGTGGAATAGTCGGAATCCCGTAAAACGGATTTCGGAAACCACGTTAAACTGTGTGTTCTTTATCGTCAGTTTACTGTTTACGTTGTAAGTCACTGTTTATGCTGTGTACTGAGTCTTGCAACGCTATAGAACGATTTACGATTTCCGGCTAGTTTTCTTTGAATTCGATTCGCTTCCGCATTGCGCACAACAGCATTTTATATATGGCATCTCATGTATAAAAACATTGATGTTTTAGAAAACGTATTCTTTCTCACAATTCAAATTTACAACCTTTTCACAATGTGTTGGGCATAAAATCGTTTATTGAAGTGAATGAAAAAGGAACGAAAGCTGCAGCTGCCAGCATTAATGCTATATTTCATATGGCATGTGAAAGACAAAGTGAGTTTCCAAGTTTTATAGCAGATAAATCATTTTATTTTCACTATCAATTGGAGCTCTAATTAATCCACTCTCTGTGTCTTAATCTGAAATGGTGTCCTCCAAAAGTTTGATTTTTTATATGATATTAGATTGATAAATATGTATTGTTTTCCGACGGATCATTTATGTTGAAATAACAGCATCTGTTATTTTGTATTGTTGAGAATGTCTTATCAGACATGGTTTTTAGTATTTTTTTTACATATTAAATAATCTAGACATTTAAGACACTCAGAAATTGCTGATTGAAGATTAGTTTGTATATGAGCATGACTTAAAGGTATTGTTCACAGTTAAGATCTATCTGGAACCAACTCGTAGTGAAAAAAAAATTATAGTTTGTTTATTGAACAATACATTAATTAGATCAATTACAAGATATTATAAGTTTACATTTCTAATAAATAATATAAATGAATTATTGGAACATTGAATTTATTTCAATACCCTCTAAAATATCATAATTTTTCTTGTCAACATTTTGCAAAATTTCAGAAACCGAACAAATTTTAACAAACCACTTTTGCAAAGGGTAAAAATAACATGGTATTGTTTTGCACTTAACCCAAAGTAATATGGGTGAAGACGAAAATCTCCTTAATTCTATTTCATAAAATTTTAGTAATTCATTTGCAACAGATCTCACCTTGAAACCCTATCGATTTTTGTGTTACTTACTGCTTCCTACTTGAGAACATCAGCTTCAAATTGGAATTGTCGGCTATTTATTATCAGGTATTTACTCCATCACTGATCTTTTAGGTTGAAAATTGGATTATTTCTCTGTCTAGTTGTTATGTCTATGCTCAAAATTTTGTGACTTTCTCCTTTGTTTGCTTTTCGCAGCTACTAAATTTGTCCTCTTCAATTGAATTGCTTTCATTTTTTCTCTTGTTTCTTGTGCATTGTCAGTATTATGCACTTGATCTGCGGGAACATTAAAATCTCATAAAGATTCGCCAAATAGAGTACATGTATGTTACATTTGCAGCAAATGTTTTGTAGATTATTCTTTTGTTGTCATATAGCTGGATGAATAATCATGTTCTTTCAAATGCATATTGTTGTTGATTAAATTTCAGGGCTTTTTAGGATACTTGATTGTCTAATCTGTAAATTATTCTATCAATTTTTTTTCTTGGTTTTACAACTCTGTGAATTAGACGGCTGAGCATAATTGAATTGTGAAATTAAGAAGTTCATTTCACGCTCTGCTAGTTGTACAAGCTATTTTTTTATGTGGATCGAATTGATTGGTTCGAGAATTTATGTGCTTTTATGGGACTTTATCCCAAAATTAAAGCTGTTCGATAGCAAAATTTGACCATTCCTAAGACCAAGTCAAACCACGCAAGCTCATAAATCGTCATGGAAGCATGTGGTATTGGTTATAATTTCTCTCTTTTTGGGGTCTGGATCTTGTACTAAAAAGGGAACACCATGAAGGCTTCCAGTGTAACTAAGCAGCATGGAGGAATCACAATGTTGTTCGCTTTTTTGCGTTGTTAGTTCAATGCTTCTGAGTTTTTCAATCTAGTGGATTGAACTTTCAATGCCCTGTTCTTGTTTTTTATTAATACTTTACCATTTGCAGCTGAGTAGATAATTGTACATCACATTTGCAGTTGTTCATCTGATTTTTTTTAAATCAGATCGTCAATTCTATGCTTAAATAAGTGTCAGGAATCACCCATTTAAATTGTTTTCTCCCAGGTCCATTTTTTTAGTTTTGTTGAATTGGTCCGCCAGTTTGGGGACTCATTAGTTCTTTTGGCCCTACCAAACATAAAAAAACTCAAGACTACCACTCACACTAGAAAATTGTTTCAACTTTATTGTTCTCTACTCAATTTATGTCATCTTCCATTTGTTCACTCTACTCAAATATGCAAATGAGGGTTTTTTTTCTTATAAACTTTTCTAGATATCTAAGTTTATATATGACCATTCTAATTAGATCGGATCATAGATCACAAATTAGATAGGCAATTTTAACCGCAAATATAGAGAAATTGTGGAAAATACACAAGTAATGATGTCTTGAGGGTCTACTTTTGTTTTTAATGCCTTTTCAAGTTATTAATTTTTTTATTTTCCTTTGTTTTGTTGTGGAGCAGAAATCAGTAGCCATTTCTTTTTCCTTCTACCATATTTATAAGTGAATAATGACCCTTTTTTTTCTCATTGCGTAATGTTCTTTAAATTATAAATCTGATGCCTGACTATCTGAGAGATCATAGCCTGCTTTAATTCTGTTCAGTTAGATATTGTTAGTCCACGTGTCTAATTTCAGGTATCTGTATGTATAGGCAAATACATTGTACACAAATCTTTTATAGACAATCATATGTACTTGATCTGCAGAAAACTAAATAAAGATTATTGGTTCTATGCATTGGATTATTTTGATGAGTAAATTTGAGATTATTGAATTTTGAAAGTAGAATTTGTTGATAAATTAATGAAGATACCGCCTTACATCCTCCTCTTTCAAGATTGTCTTCAAATTCCTTGATCATATAAATACTCTCTTTTTTCATTTTCAAATTGCATATGTAGTCTGCATTACTGGTGAAAGGGCGAACCAATGCACTAAGGCTCTCAGCCTCCCACTATGTGGGGTCTGGGGAGGCTACATGTACAAAGTGCTTAGAATATCTTCCATATACATGTTCTTATGACTTAAATAATAAGCATTACTTGGTGTTTCAAATATTGTGGATAAAGGTTGATTTTTATCTTTAAACTTGGGTGTATAATATTATAATTATTTTAAAAAGAATTCAGGGATACAAAAATGCAGTTTCTTCTTTGTTTAATCTTCATTTGCTCTTTCCTGCAGTTAAAGGAGCAAAGCATTAGAGAATTCTTCAGCTGATCAAAGGTATGAAAACAATACGTTTATGCTCTGTTTATTCTTTTCTCCAGAATTCTTCAACCTGCTTGGCTGTCATTGCTGCATGTGAGTAATGTATGTTTCTACAGCATGCCATTTTTCTTTAGTGGCTTTCAATTTTCGTAGGTTTTTATAAGCTTTATGATGCCATGTGCGAATTGATTCCTATTTCCTTGAAAATGATTAATAACTTAAACATGAACTGATTTGCAAATTTAGTTGAATTTGTGGTGTGGTTATGGATATTTCTTTGTAAAGGCATACTAGAGAAATCACTGATAGAAACAATTGATTTTTACAATTATGAATTTAATTGCTAGACCACTTGTGTGCTTGCATTATTATCCACTTTGAAATGGCAACTTGCTATTCATGTAGAGAATTTCCTTTGATTCATATGCTTAGCTTACATTGGCAATTGAGCAGCCATTACTAATAGGTTATTAGTGCTTGTACATAGGAAAATATGGACAGCCAAACTAGTCAACTGAAAAAGAAAAGGACCCAAATGGCTAGTTGGAATAAGAAGAATACCATAATTTTCTGTGACATTTGTATCCAAGCTATCGAGAAAGGCATGCGACCTAAAACTCACCTCTCCATAGAAGGATGGGGTTTTGTTATCAACAAGTTCAATGCAGCTAAAAGCGGCAATCCGTATGACAAAACGATGCTAAAAAACAAATGGGACCAACTTAAAAAGAAGTGGAAGATTTGGAAGGAATTAATAGGTGAAGAGACTGGGTTAGTTTGGGATTCCAAAGCCCACACAATTAATGCAACACAAGAATGGTGGGATGAAAAAATTAAGGTGATTCACTACTTTATGAAAACATATGTTATTTATGGGGCAAACTTTAGAAACATGCCCCGTGGTTTAATTTTTGAAACCACAGACACCATTTTGCAAAAAAAAAAAAAAAAGTCACAAGGACCTTTTTGCAAATTAATCAAACCACAGCGCATATTTTTTAAGTTTACCCATAATTTATATTGTTAAACACATGGAACGATGCTTGAATCTTTTTAATTATTGGTCTTATATTCGTGATTTTAGGTTTTACCCGCTGCTGCTAAATTTAGAAAAGAAGGTCTTGAGCCAGACCTCGCTGATCGACTCGATATCATGTTTTCAGATACAATGGGAATGGGAGAACGTGTTAGGGCACATTGTAGTGCTATAGTACTTGCTAATGGCAATGAAAATAACAATGTTCATGTTGTAAGCGAGGAAGGTAACGTTGATGGGGAAGAAGGGGGTGGCGATTCACTCGAGGAGGATTTCGAGAAAAGTTTAGATGAATTGATGCAAAACACCCCTGAAAATGTGGACAATGCATCTAGAAACAAAAGAAAATTGGAAAAGTCAACAAGTGATGAGGGAAAAAATGCAAAGGGTGGGGCACCAAAATTGAGAGAAGATATATCTAGGGTTTTGGGGGCTAGTGTGGAAAGTAGGACTAGTATTATGCCAACTCCTACCATTGCTCAACTTATGGAAGAGGTTCGGTCTTTGCCAGGTGTGCAAATTGGGAGTGAATTGTATTACTTTGCGTCGTATGTACTAGAGCGAAGGGCGAAAAGAGAGAGTTACTTGACTATGGCAGGTCCTGAAGAAAAATTAGGATGGTTGAAGTTTCAGTATGAGATGGTTAAGAGGGAAAAGACCAACTAAAATTTCCGAAATCTCCGCATTGGAAGTGATATTTAGTTAGGGTTAGGGTTAGGGTTATGTTAAGTATGTTGTTATGCAATGTAATGTAATGGGAAAAGTAATTGAATGGTTATTGTTATGGAGTGGAATGGAAATATGGAATGATTACAATGTTTGGAAACAAAAATAATTTCTCTATATAGTCGATGTTCATCATACTTCCGCCACCAAGCAAGGTATTGATAGTTTGATGCATTGACCATCCTATTCACTTGTCTCCATTTTGGTGTTCCTTTCAACGTTCTCCATTTAAATTTTGAACGTGTTATTTTTTATTTTCTAATTTTTATATTTTTTTTTCTTTCTTCAAGTTATCGCATGTTAGAACTTGGATGGGAAACATACAAAGGGACACCAATTTTGAGTATATGAAGATTTATTCCGTACACACCGTTCTATATTGTTATTTTATCCGAATATTGAATTTAAATGTACCCGTAAATAATTAGATTTTTTAAAATATTACAGGGGTTCTAGCTAGATTGTAAGAACAACGAATTAAAATTACAAGAGGGAATTAAGAAACTATTTGTAAAATACATTCATCACTCACTTTTGGGGTCTGAGAAAAGGTTTAAGACATTAAGAGAACTGCACACTTTGGCTATACTCCCATTTCTTCTCTCTTAAACTCAATCTTGCAAGCATTTCTTCTTCTATTTATTCTACTTTTCATTCCCTCAAATAAAAATTCCTTTATTATATTAATTTTCACAAAACTAATAGAAGACTAAAAACTAAGAATAACAAAAAACAAATAAAATATAAATATGGTGTATTCCATTTTTTTAGGGATATCTTATGGGTGGGATGGAGTGCAACTCACCCCATGGTTTTGTCAAAATTCCTACCGTGGAAAAAGGCAAAGGTAAATTAGATATTTTATAAGTTACTTTTAAGTTTAACAAAATTATCATCATACGATAAGCATTCGATCAAAATTAAAATTTCACATCATTTATCAGTAAATGTAAAGCGAAAAATTATAAAAATATAATTTCAAATAAAAGGAAGAAAATGATTTGAGTCGGCCAAAAGCCCGGTGGGTTTGATAAGTATAACCCGTTATCAGCAAACAGTTTGCCGACTGTTGTTGGACTCTGTTGAGATCAAATTATAGAATTGAACTTTCGATTCACGCAACTTGCATCTTTACATTGGAGGGGTTTTTGTTTTCCACTCTCTTCTTCTCCATTTTCTGCCCTATATTTGGATGCCTTTCACTTTTTGTATCACGATTTTGCTCAACCAAGGTAATTCGCCACTAGATTTTGACTACTTCTACCTTTTTAATTCATTTTGCCATTCTAGTAGCTTTTGGCTGCCTCTGATTCTCAATTTTTCATATATAACTAGCAAAGAAACCTAATTTTACTTGTTATTGATTTTTTTTTTTTTTTTTGATTGGAGAAAGGCTGTGGTTGAGTAATGTCAGAGTCTAGTAATTATAGCCTCCATTGATGGAAAATGAGGAGCTGACAGGGTGCACTCGTTTGCCTTGCGATTACGAACTCAGCGAGGTATTGTTTAATTAATTTTAATATCCGAAGCTTTTATAGTTCACTATTCCCTTTATCCGTATCGTTATGTTCTAGATTTTGTTGCGATTTTGTCCTTAAGAAACTTGTTGTTGGTTAGATTTGTATTGGATGTGGAAGTCGTACTTATGCATTTTAGTATGTAAACCAGTTGCTATTTCAAATGTTTCATTTGTTTTTAATTTTTATTTGGTTAAATTTTTACATGGTTTAGACTTGATAATGGAAAATTTAGTGCACAACTAATCACAATATTTAGACTTATATATGGACAATCCAAGATGATACTGACAATTACAACCATGCTCAAAATTACATTTTATTGTATAGCTTGTTTGGGTTTTCTGCTATCTAGAGGTACCATGGAATCTTAAGTTTCTGCAAAATTTATTTAAAAATCCTCAACCACAAGCGTAAGTTGATGACAATAGAGGTTTGAGAGTATCGAGGGTTCAAATAGGCAATGAGGCATAACGATTAGCTCGGCTTTTATGAGAGATTGGATACAGATAGAACTTAAAACCTTCTCCAATTTCTAACACACTAAAATCTCAAGTTTTCTATCCCTGCAGCATTCACACCGCTAATTTACTCCATTTTCTAGGCCTTTTCTTAGCTCAAACATTAAACTCTAATGCAAAATTGAGGTTGTAATTCTACATTTGCCATTAATTGAAATGTGTATAAGTATTAGTTTTTGTAAATGGTATACATTAATTTACAGTGACAAATCCTTCAACCTAGTTTTAGAAAGCGAAAACCTCAAATGTTTGATATAATTATTCGCAGATACTTGTACTGATTTTATAGTTTTCATCTTAAATTTAGATAGTTTGAATTTCATCCTAAATTTAGATAGTTTGAACCAAATTAATACTTTTATGAGATTGAGAACAGTAATTTAAACAAAAGAGCTAAATTGTGAAATCATATATTTGTAGCTTCTTAGGTATCCCCCCAACCCACACACACATTTCACAGAAAAAAGGTTAACCTGATTGATGGGCTCCAAGAGTAGCTTAAATATCACTAACTCTAAGCATATATAAGATCAACAATTATATACACATGGGGATTTAAAACTATATTTCAATTGTGGAAAACTTTGAAATTATAACTATATTACTATGACTACTTGCAATGGTATTGACTAGAACCTTCAAATTTCTGTCTTATAACAATAGTATGCATGAAACATTTTTGCTATGCTTATAGCTCATATAAAGTATTCTTGTATGAGCTTCATTTTCGAGCATGCCAAATAAGTTCGTGAAAAGTAATAGCATAAAATAACTTCTCTTTTTTATGGTTAGTTTGCTTGATATTATTTTTAATTACATGTGACTTATGGAATATAACATCTGTAATCTAGTTTATCTTTGGGATGCTCATAAATCATTTTTTGTTTTCACCACATTGGTTTTTTTAACGTATTTCCATATATTTTCTTCTATTATTTACATATCCTTCACTTTCCGGCTTTAAAAGAATTAATTTTTCAGAAAAAAATTCTATGAAACTATCATTTCTCCCTTTCCAAGAAGCATTCCGTATAATATGTGCTTTAAGTTTAGATTGTCTTTAGACTTTAACTTAAAAGATTGTGTAACTTGAAAGGTATTACATATTTCCATAGTGAACAAGTATAAGCTACCTTGAAAGCACTAATAAAATGTGTTCATACATAAATAAGTAAATAATAAAATAGCTTCATGCTTAAATATGCATTTTGTGTTAAATTGTAAATTTTAAAAAATGTCTGAAATACATGTGAACTCTGGAATCCATCATGCGTATTCTAAGTTGTCTTTTAGGATGCTTGTTAACCATTTTTTTATATTTATCATATATTACTTAAATATCTTTCCTTTTTTTGTTTCATTCTTGTACTCTTGACAATACTATCTCTTGTCACTCTAGCACAACCTTCTCTTTTTTGGCTTTAGAAGGAGAATTTCTATTTTTAAATAGCACATGAACTGTAGTTTCATCCTTTTCAAATAACTCTCCTTAGAGTTTGAGCTTGTGCTTCAAACCATCTTCAACTTGGAGAGCATGCCAAATAAATCTTTGTTCGATGATGTAATTATATGTTCCATATGTGAACACAAATAATCCATCATGAAAATGCCAACGAAATGTATGAACAGAGAAATTAATTACAAAATAAAACTCATGTTTTAATTTGCATTTTTTTATGATAAAGTTATAATTTGCAAAATAAAAGGTAGTCTTAAAGCAACGGTAGAGTTGTCTCCGTGTAACAATAAGTCACGGGTTTGAGTAATGGAATAAATCACTAACGTGTGTGTTAGGGTAGGTGTGCCTATAAATAACCCCTCAAGGTACAACCCTTCCCTAGATCTTGCGTGACTACGAAATGTCTCATTCAGTGGGCTGCCTTCTATTTGTAATTTGTAAAATGAGATACATTGCACATTTTGTTTGGAACTTGGAAGTCATTATCTTTGTAATGTAATTTTTCTTATAGGACTCTCAAGTCGCAAACCATTTTTATTATTTACTACTTATTTTATTTAATTATTTTCGTTTTTTACCATCTCGTTATTTCTTAATTGTCTCCCTTGTCACACTTTCATTTCCTTGTTTCAGCTTTGGAATAAACATTTTTCTCGATAGCAATGTTCTGAAAAACTGTGGATTCTTACATTCCATAACATATTCAACATGCAGAGCATGTCATGTAAATCTTTATCATATAAATGGCAATTATATGTTTCCATATATAAAAAATGAAATTCTCTTCTTGAAATTGAGAACGCAGAGTTTGCATAAAGCAATCAGTTGTAAAGTAACTCATATTTACTGAGCACTGACTTTGTAGTTTGATTCTAGTTTTTGAAATGTAATGAAATACATGTGATCTATCCGTAATCTAATTTGTCTTTTCGGATGCCCGTGAACCATTTTTAATGTTAATATATATTGAATTTTTATTTAATTTGATTTTTTCTTCTATATAACTCTCTTATATCCATCCTCTCATTACCGCACTTGCATACCCCTCTTCTCTTTTAGGCTTTGAAAGAAGTAACACCTTTTCAGATTGCAGAAATATGCAAAGCAATGGCTTCTCCCTCTTCGAATAACATTCCAAAATGGCAAAGAATGGGTTTAAGACCATCAAATTTTGCTCTAAATGCGCGCTGTATTATTTTTGAATTGAGGAATAGCGAGAAAAATGGTGATGATAAGCTAACAGTTTTGAATGCTTTTCTTTGTAATTTTTATGAAGAGCTATATCTAGCTACTGCTTTCAGTCTACCGTTTCCTGAACACTTTGCACTGTTATTACATGGTTAGTCTTTTTATCTTTTTTTTTTCGTTTTTGAGCATTTACTAGATCTTATCGCATTAATAAAAAAATGTACTCCTTTTGCTTCTATATGTCTTTGTGCTTTTTTAATTAATCTTCAATTTCTGGTGATATGTATATATATACATACGATATAGGAATCGAATTACTGAAGGAGGAAATTGAGATGGTAGAAGCTATGGAGTCTGAAGATGAGGAAGAAGAGAAACAACAGCTTGATTTGAATGACCCCATTGTCAATCATGATCGGCAACCAGGCAATCCCACCCGATTCAAGCTGGTGCATGATCCCTTAAAACATAAAAATTTCTTGCACTTTCTATTTCCTTCATTTTACTTTCTTGTTTACAAATTATATACCCTTTTTGTTACATGTAGGCTGCTAGCTTCATCTTTGAGCCTCTACCTCCTCTTGTGTTGAATCTGAAACCGCTTGAAAGCTATATGATCGAAATGAAGCAGATGCCATTTTCACAGCCTATTTGGAAGAATGGTAGGATTTTGTGGACCCCGGAGCTTCATGCTAGGTTTGTTGTATGTCTTCATGAACTTGGAGGACCTGAAGGTAATCATATCTTTTATTTTTCGAAACTCCCACTGTCCCAATAACATTGTCTACATCCAACCTTCGGTGTGATTTGATTGCAGACAAAGGTTTTTTCGTAATTTCTATAGCACAGCTTAAATTTCTTGATTATTGATTGATTTATAATCCAGAAGCAAAATCTGATAGATCTTATTTATATCGTGTTGATTACAATGTATATAAATTTTTTGCATTTTTTGAACTTAGAAATACGTGGACAATATTATCGGGACTATGGATGGTAATATATATATTAATTGCGAGCATTAATGTTATTTCCGTGGAGTTAGATTTAAAGTTTTGGTGTCCGCTTATTGGCATTTAACCCTTTAATCTCCCATGTAATTATTTATTTATTTATTTTTTTTTACTTTTTGGTATGTAACAAATTCATCTTTTGTTATGCTGATTCCAGTGGCCAAACCCAAGCCGATTACTGAAACTATGCTGGTCGAAGGGCTTTCAGCCGATCAAGTAAAAAGCCACCTGCAGGTTTTTTTTCTTTTCCTTTTTAGCATGTTCAATAAATAAAAGAAAACATTGTGTCTTTATAATCAGAACAACATGAATATTATGAAGTAGTGGTAGAGCTGGGGCCATGTTTGATGGAGCTAAGCCTCATTTCTTATGCGGCCCGGCTAGCTATGTATTTAATTTAACAAATAATGTTCTAGTGCCACTCTGGCAATCAAGTAGCAATAATAATCCTGAAACTCATAGCTTGTAAAATTATTTGACAGAAGTACAAGGCTAAAACCATCAGAGTGACTTGTTTATAAATATAATTTTTCGGAATGTGAGAATGTAAGAAAGCAAATAAATATTTGATGCAGAAATATCGGCAGACATGGAAGAGTGAGCGAGAGGATGCTGTGGAGGAACTGCGAGAAGTGAGGGTGAAGTGGGGTGAGCTGATAGTACACTTGATGTCAACCTCTCAAATTTCACCTTAAAATCTCGGGTTTTGGGGGTATCCCGCCTTGTCATGTTTTTATCTGTTTGGTTTGGTTGTTGAAGTCAATAAAATGATGCATAGGTTTATGCAGTTCAGTTCAAGATGCATTTCGAGTTTTATAGTTATGGGAGTCATGTTTGTAGTTGTTGTTCTATGTTTTTTATGTTTGTATGTTTGTTCTGTAATAAGCTAGTAAATTATCCTACAATAATATTTGGGAGCTCCCTTTGCTCTTGCTTGTTTTAGAATTTCTCAAGTTAAAATCCTTTTTCACTTTTGAAAGGGATGATATTGTGTTAGGGAATTTCTTTTTGTTTCAAAATAATTGTGGTTTTTGAAAAAAAATGAGCGAATTTCTAATGTTTGGAATGTTAACACAACATAATTAACAAAGAGATTATGAGCATTAAATGTTTAAAAACAGATTTTGAAACAACTAAATTAGCTGACAATGGCTGCCTCAAGTTCTTAAAGCCAACTTCATGTTTTAATCCTTTTTCTCTCTCTCGCTTCAATGTGCATTGCCTAAATTGTTTATCCTCCTTTTATTCACTTCATTATCTCTGCACAAATAGTTCATATAAAGTTAAAATACTTTTTATTTATATTATTTTTCTTTATACCATCCATATTCTAATTGTTATGATTAACAAATTATATCTAACATTAACTTATCATTAACATTCATGTGTAGTTTAAGACAATAATGTTTTACATTTCGTAAGTAAAGTGTTTTGTTTTGGAGTGCTACATTTTGTGCAATAGGCATTATGTAGTGGATTAAAGCAATCTATTTATTGCATAAGGAGGTCATTAAACAATACTGTTGGACTTGCCTTATTTTGTAGGTTAACTTACCCAAAACAAATATGCACGATTAGTTTGTGAACAACAAACATTGTATTGTTAAAACTTGGATAGGATTGATTTATCATGATTAATGAGGAATATCAAAAAAGTTATTGTTTTTTTTCATAATTTTGC
This sequence comes from Euphorbia schlechtendalii, assembly GCA_949673415.1. Lineage (NCBI taxonomy): Eukaryota > Viridiplantae > Streptophyta > Magnoliopsida > Malpighiales > Euphorbiaceae > Euphorbia > Euphorbia schlechtendalii. Next base: position 12,553 of record CATIWQ010374345.1, read on the forward strand.
TTTTAACATTATATTCCATATTGCCATTGATTTTCAAAAGACATGTGCAACTTGCAAGATATCATGTTGACAATAATATATAGAAGTAATTGTGTAAAGATTTTTGTTTCCAATAGTTTTCTCAGGCAAAAGACATTGCTAGGAAATTCGCAATAATTTTAGGATCAAATGGTGGATTAAGACAACAAAAAATGAAGCAAAAACCCTAACTAGTTTCTTCTTCATCTTTTCATTTATGTTTTTCAGGATTGAATGTATGTTTTTCACGAAACTGAAACTCCTATAAGAAACAAAAATCATAAATTACAAAATGTTCTTTGGGAGAAGAGAAAAGTAGTGCATTGGTTTTGTTTGTATGTAAGCAGATAAACTGAATTTGATGCAAAATTGTCAAAGGTTGTTGCATATGATGACACCCTCATTTCCTCACATACAGACGATGCTCTTTATATTTCTTTCTATCATTCATTCAAACTTGAATTTATTTATTTTTTTCGTTTATTTTATTATCAGATTCTCTACTTTATTCATGTCATCAACCCAAAACTATTTCTTATTTAATAAATTTCTCTTTTACTCGTGTCATATGTTATAACACATGTTTAAAATAAAAAATATTATTTATTTCAAATTTACAAAAATTCCCGTTCTCTACAAAACTCAAAAACAAAACTTAAAATAGAAAAGTTAATGATTACACTAGTATATTGACTTCAAAGCTCACAAGATTATTTACTTAATTATAAAGCCCATTAAACATGGATACCCATGGGCCTAGTACCTCATAGACACTTGGCAAAGTTAGATATGTCACGTCACATTTTAAGGTAACCAACTCACTCTAACATCATTTCTAATATTCTATATCACTATTCTCTCTCCATTGTAGATCTGAAATAAGCATTAGCTTGCCCGGGCTATATCACCTTAAATAAAAGGATGTGTACCAAATTATCTAGATAATGTACTAGCTAAATACAGATTGAGAAGATAAAAGTAGTAAAGAATGTAAATGATTTTTGTACTCCTAAAACTATTTTGTAATAAGTACACGTTTGACGTAGCTAATATTTGGCATTTAAAGGACGAAAACTAAAGCATTTTTGCCAACTTCAATCAGCAAAAGTATCAAGCGGGGTCGGATAGCCTGAGTTTTACAAATGTATAAGCATACAATAAAAATTTTCATTTTAAGTACTCTTGATAGAGTCCTTGGATTGGATCTCAATGGTTCACCAAAATTACAAAATACTTTGATTTGAGTCCAACCGAAACATGGATGTGATCCTTGTCAAGGTCAACCCGACCAACAAAAGCCCTCTCTCTATTCTAGGCCTAGCCCAACACCAACAAAAGGGTATAAGTGACTTTTTTAAAAAGTAAGTCCGACTTACTTTTAACTCCTGTCTTATTTTTAACTTTTAAGTTAAAAAGGAGTTATTGTCTGAATTATAAGTTAAAATCTCCTTAGAAGATACTTTTAAATTAAAAGTTGAAGAGAAGAAGTTTTGAGAAACACCCCCTAAGTAACTTATGATCCTTTTCAGGAAACATTTTACAAAGAAATAAAAGAAGAATTTTGTTAGTCAATTACAACAGTTTAGTAATATATTGACATTACTTTATATTGAAATGAAAAACAAATGCATTGTTCATTTGATATACTATCATTGAAAGAAATTCATAAAAAAAAACTTGCACATTCTAATAAAAGATCAATCTTTCTCTTTGAGAATCATAATGAAAGACCGAATTAACCAATTATCCGGGCAATCGACAAGTTGTGAACTAGTTCTCAGTACTACTAAAACTATCATCAACATAATCACTAAGTTCGGATTTTCGAACTTTTCGATGTTCATTGAAGTGGAGTTGTGTCCCATCATCTTCACACTCACCGCTACTTTCCGAATCTTCTTCTTCCCGCCCTGCACCATTTTTTAGCTTCCTCCGATACACCTGAAAAATCATTAAAAAAAACCTCCTTTGTAAACGAATAAATAAAATAAAAAAACTACCATTAATTGAATACCTGCAAGTGGCTTCTAACTTGGTCAATTGTAAGGCCATCAACGTCCATTCTTTGATGGATCAGCGTTGGTGTAACCGCTGTTAAAAAACATGTTAACAAATATGTTATTTAATGCCTATGAAAATAAGACTACGACATCACATTATATATTTTTAAACTAATTTATATGTAATTTAGATATCTTTGGTACCGTCTTAATACCTAAGAGAAAAAGTTCCAAGTTTCCCGCGCGGTCGAAATATTTGAAAAATACGACCGTTACATGTTAGTTTGTATGTTTCGCTAAATAATACATGGCTAGCTACAAATACAAAACATGACGAAAATCAATCGTTAAAGATGCAACTATTAAGAGCTGACGATATCGGAAAAAAGAAAACTACCTTGAGCACCTCCATGATATTTAACAGCCTGGAGAAACTGGAAATGGAGCTGCTTAGTCCAGGTTATTCTGAACCTTTTGGGTAAATGTTTGCCTGAGCCGGACCCTTCCTCTTTGTCATCGTTTGCTGCAAGAATATTCAACGTTGGAGTATTCTCATCCGTCTGATTCTGCGGCAAAACGTACGCCATGATTGATGGGAGCCACTGAAACATTTATGGCCAGCCTTCCGTTTGGCTCCATCATTCTCTCCTGATTCAGATTCTTGATAGAGTCTTCGAATCTTCTGTTGGCTGCAAAATGCATGCATGCATGCATATATATCTATACAATCTTCATCTGATCCATCTGTGAGAGTTTTGGAGAAAAAGAAAGGAAATACCTTCATTCAAGTTAAAGTTGACAGTGGGAGGACTAACACGGTGTTGTTGATGGTGGTGAATTATGAACAGCTCTCGCTTGTAGTTGAGGAGAGTGTCGTTTAACGCCATTATTCTTCCACTCAACTCGTTGATTTCTGAAATATCGTTACGTGTGTTGATCGCACAATTTTGGTGAATTTTTATGTTTACGCTCAAGTTGAGCTCAACAAAACCAGCTTCCATTTTTTTAGTCTTTGTTTTGATTGATGGCAATGTAAGGGTTGGTGTAAAGAATTTCTAGATGATGAGAGTGATGAAATGATTTTTTTTTTTTTTTTTTTTACTTTCTCTCTCCTTCTTGACAGATGGGAAAATTTTGTAGAGGTGTATGAGTTTATATGCAGAATTTGGAGTGAAAGAGAGAATGAATTGACCAGAAATTGGCCTATTTATGAATGGAAGTGATGAAGAAGGATGAGAAGAGTAGTATTTAGAAATGTTTGCTTTGAACAGAAACTCGGAGTTAAGGAGAGAATGCAATAATCAGAAGAGATGAAATGTTTGGTTTTTGTTTGATAGACGAGGAAATTGTGTAGAGATGTTTGGGTTCATATAGAGACGAGGGACCAACACATCCAATTATAAAATCTTATTAATATTGTATCTCCAAATTGAAATTGGAGACTGAAACTCCTAATAATTTCTTTTGATGTTGAATTTTCATTTAAACTTTTTTAAATCAAAATAGAAATTTAACTTAATTAATTGGAAAAAAGCAACTGATATTTACACTAAATTTATTCGGGTATTATCTCTCAAAAAAGATAAAATTCAGGTCATGAGCATTCTGTTTCCAATAGATGTCAAGCAATGTAAAAAAATTAGTAGTAAATCCACATTAATTATTTAATAATTGGAATTGCAATTCAATTCTAAATAATATCAAATAATGCTACTTAATAAAAAAAACACATAAAAATATTGTTTTATTGTTAATAGAAACATAAAATTTCTTATATTGCATTGATATATCATCTATTATATTTAGGGTTATGTCATGTTCATAAATTCAAATTTATTGAAAGATCATTTGTTTATTATAAACATTACCCTATCCATTTACATTTATACGTTGGACTGTTCATCGTATCTTTTTTCAATAGAACGGCCTGTTTGTTAGTTCGGTTGGTCCATCGAAATTTTATCGACCATCGTTAGCTGTTACATATCGGCCTTTACGTACGGCCCAATTAAGCAGTTCACACTCCTCAACATAAGTCATTTAGCCCATTAAATGTGTAAAAAATAAAATTTAGACCTACCAACACAAAGATTACCATATTAGCATATAATTAATATTAATGACTTATAATAAGAAAGAAAATCTCATAATAGTTGCAAAAAATCCATCAAGTTTTGGTGTGTAATTAATGAGGTAAAGTGCCAAACAATTCATCCAAGTAATTATTTCTTATTTTTATGGGAAGTTTGTAAATCTCTAAAGATGCATGAATTTAAGCATGATGGTTTTCAATAGATCAGAAAATAATTTTTTACAATAATGTTTTTTTTAATTTATGCAATTTTACTTACATTGAATCATGTAGCATACATAACTCAAACTCATAATTGCAAAAAAAAAAATTAATCACTAACATAAAATATTCACCACAAACAAGTATTTTGCTATATTTTGTTTAGCCAATAAAAATAAAATAATAATTTCTTTTTAGTTTTATGATAACTTTGAAATAATGAAAATGCAAATTAATGTTTACTATATAAATTATTCATAGAAAAACGTACCCTAGTTTTTTGCTTACTTGTTAGTCTCCATTTAAGATCTATAAGAATAATTCAAATATCGCATTACCTTTCTTATAAAAAAAGATCATATAACCTAATAGATAAAAGTTATTCAATTTTTAATAAAACACTGTACCAATTATAATTAAGATTCTGAAATTTTGTTTACAATATTTGAAATAAATTTAGTTAAGACTTAAAAAGACTTAGCTAATTATGTGGAATTTTGTCAATTTATAAAAGTTTATTTGAGATCTTGTGGTGAAGCTATATTTGGCAAAAAAAAATCTAAGAAATTATATGAAAAACTTTTCTTTGTTCAAAATTCAAAAAGTACTTGGCATTATATGTAACAAACATGCACTCATTTTTATATAAAAAAAACGGAATACTAGCATTAAAAGTTCTGAGAAAATTTGAACTCAACTTTACAAATGCCAAAAATATCACATGGAGTAATTAATTTATAGAATTTGATTTAAGTTTTAAGAAGTTGATGGTCAACATGAATATATAAGTTTTAAGAAGTTAAATCAATGAATTTATTATACAGAATTTGATTTAATCTAAACTTAAATAGTAATAGTAACAGTAATTTTTTACTGAATAATTGTTAAAATAAAATTTAATTATACAATCTTTATATTGAAATTTATTTTTTCCGTTTATTTGTATGCTAAACTTAAGCCCTGTTTCAAAATATAATTCATTCAGTTCATATATATATATATATATATATATATATATATATATATATATCAATTTATTGAAAAAAAAAAAAGGAGTTAAATAGAAATTTGATTAATGATATCCACACATAAAAACAAAACAGAACACGAGAAATTTGATCTCTAAAAGCAAGGCACAGTTGTTCTGAGTCACCCAATACCCTTGCTGCGTTTTTTGTAAGCACATTAACCAACCTCTTACGGAATTTTGAAAGGTTATAATTGTGAACCCATAGTGTCGATTATCTAAAAGATATACTCACCTGGTAAACCGAGGCAAATTAGATTCGACTAAATACATTTGTAGAGAATGACGATGAGTTGCAACTGTCACTAAACTCAAACAAGATTATTTCAATGAATATTAATTCTTGTCTTTAAATACAAAATAGCAAAACATTTTGTATGTTGTTTTTGGGATATTTATATACTTCCTCCAGTTTCTTCGTCTTTTCAATATTCATCCATTTATTTAATAGCCCGCAAACTTACCACTTTTGTCGCAACTTAAAATTGTACCCGCTGGCCATTTACAACTTACAAAAAATGCACTTGTGCCAACTTGAGACGGCTCATCCATGGATGCACTTTGATGCAACTCGTGGGTACGAGCAATTGACCTTATCAAGCGAATGTTACATATGCATTTGTAAAATGTTAATGTGCGAAAAAACGTCAATTTCACAATCACACGGATATATAAAAAGTTACCATAGAGATCTCATTTGAGTTTATGTCAATTTAGTGAAATAATAAGACCTTATAATCTAAGAATTAAGAATCATACCACGTAATATAATTTAATTTTGTAAGAATTCAACAGAACATACACAAACATGATCAAATCTTTTTAGAATGGGGTAAATATGTGCAGATTATCATAGTAAAACCAGTCACATTTATGTATGAATTCGGTTATCACCATCTCTGTTAAATGTATAACTACTAAGAACTAACTATATGAAATTCAAATTCACGATCAATACAAATAAGAAACCCAACTCATCTTTGAACTAACAACTAGAAAAAGAGCAGTTGATGTTATATATCCAAACACTACATAAACAAAATACAAGCCGCTGTACTAAAAACAGGAAATTACAAATCTACCCAAACTACATAAACCTAAACCGAAGAAAAGATGCATCCCCACTAGAACTGCACCTTGTCTAACTTCTTCGCATACTCGGAAAAACCATAAAAGACTAGTCTTCAGCCTAAGCTTCCGATGTTCATGCCACTTGTCCCAGCCATCGCGCCATTATTAAATTTGAGTTTTAACGGCTTCATAGCAGCAGCAGCTTCTGGATGATGACTCCTCCATATTATCCTGTATTTCTGTTACAATAATAAGCCCGCAGTGAAAGATACCGTGATACTAAAGAAGCCAACTGAAACAGTTCTAATTAAAACAATTTCCAACTGTTTTTGATAACTACAGTGTTACTTCTATCTGTTTAATGAAACACTTTGTGTAGTTCAGTGAAATTGATTAAAAATGTAACAGGGAAAACCTGCAGGTGGCTTTTAACTTGATCGATAGTAAGCCCGTCAACCTGCATACTGTCTCTGATTCGTTTTGGTGTAGCCGCTGAACCAAACACAACAAAACATGAAACTGAACCTTTAAAAATTGATTCCACATAGCCAAATTATATTTTGTGCTTAATATGAAATTACTTGGCATATATTATTCATAAGATGTAATTACCTTCCGGTCCTCCTAGCATTTCAACAACTCTGCCAAATCTTGAATGAAGCTCTTCAGTCCAGATTCTTCTCTCTTTTTTCATTATAGGCTTTGTCAGTGCCCTCAGCAATGAATCCATTATCGGCTTTTCTTTTGGTTGCAGATACAGATCAGAAGAGCCTTTTTCCACCCTTGGTGAAAGATTATCAAAGGAACTTGAAGCCTAAGATTTACAAAGAGTCAAAAGAATCAGCAAAGATGTAAAGTACCAGTATATTTGGGGGGCGGTGAAAAAGAAACAACAAATGAATATTGTTGGATTACATACCTGGTTTGTGCTTAGCGTTGTTTTCCTCTTGTCGGGACGACGCACAACACTATCACGTTCCTCGTGACTGAAAACAGTGCTATTAATTCTCAATTCTCTCTCTTGGGGCTGAAGCTGCATGAAATTATTCGGGGCTGAAAATTCCATTGGCGATGTAGCTGAAACGTCAAGCCTGATTGCGATTTCGTTTTTTAATATCTCAATTCCTATCACATATAAAACAAATGCAACATTAATGCACACCCAAAAATAGAAGAAACAAAATTTCCATAAATCAACAAAATTTGTGTTTCTTTATGTGAACAAAAAAATTCAAGAATATAACTTCTAAGAAACGAAAGGACAAACCTCTCAATGTCATTGATCTGTACTGAGAATTGTCATGTTGAGGAACATCGACAACAGCTAGATTGGTTTGACACTTATAAAGGTAATCATTCAAAACAAATAGCTTAAACTCATCGCTGCATTTATTTTCTCGCAGCTCATTTATTAAGTCGGGCAAGTTTTGGAGGTCATAGAATTGTTTGAGACCCGAGCTAAGAACATGGGGAATGTGGTTTGGAAGAGAAGCCATAGTTTCAAAGATTTTACTAGTAAAGCCTAAACAGGAAGGAAATGCGAGTGAGATAAGGAAACTTGGTTGGGTGTTATATAGAAGAGAACTAAGGGTATATGCTATTATTTTCGGATTAAAACGAAAAAAGAAAATTACTTAAACAAAAATCTGATATACATAAAAATAGTTCACGAGCATACGAAAAGACAAATTTGATTACGTATCATAGAGCATATATAATTACCGCATTCATACGACAGAAATTTTAAAAAGCCAAAATAAAATGCTCAGCAAAAACACAAATTATTTTACCATGTGCACACAACACATTTGCAAAGATGGATTTTTTTTCTATCCGCATATAGAAACATAAAATTACAATTATCTTGATAAGGATTCAAGTACCTTCAATATTTAATATCATAGATGGATAGTTTATATGAAACATAGCACATAATTCTAGTGTTCTCCACCATTAAAAAAGCACGGACAATCTAGTAATATAATCATATAAACCTTAAAAGTATTTCCAAAATAACAAACTTAATATCGAAATTGTAATCTAATAAACGATAGTTGTACTATCAAAATTGTTATACATTTGTTTAGGCATATAAAAAATCATACAATTTCAGTAATGCAATAATATGATTCAACAATCAGCTCCAATGACTCCATGATGAAAATCGATGTGCTTTCTTTCATAAATATCTATACTAAAATCTATGACTTCAAAATATCTCCATACCAATTACAATTCAGCATAGTGAGATTTTAACCTCATTGCTAATCAAGCTATTGATGACCCAAACCAAAACAATATAACTAATATCGTACAATGAAACCTAGTATAGGTGAGTATCTTCATTTTTCAAATAATGAAAAGATCTAATTCAGAGTAACAATGAGAGATGCATGTCGAACGCTATGATTGTTCAGTCCACAACTAAATATTTCACTTTCTTGCTTGTGAGCTTCTCAACTCCAATTTGATACATGCAGAGGATATATTTAATGGACGAATAAGGTGGTATTGAACAAATGTTACAAAGGCCTATGGATGCTCTTATTATGAAGCATGGGGAAAATGAAGGATAAAAAGTAAGAGTAGAGGGAGACATATGCTATATAGGTAACATATGCTAAATTGTAGTCGTTTAATATGAGTAAATAAGAAAGAAACATTATGAAACAAATGATAGTTTCTACCAATCAAGAAGAAAAATAACAGCTTTCACTGAAAAGCTATTCATCTTCAAAATAATTTCTGACGAGAAAACCTTTGAGCTCAAACCCCATCAGTTAACTAATGGATGGAGAATTTAGGTGATCGGAAAAGTCAATAAAACAGAGTTTGGAGAGGGAGAGGAGCATAAATCTGGAGTGAGGAAGAAGAAAACTACTTCTTATTCATTCAATAGGTAGTTACATAACTGTTACAAGATGGCTTATACAGCCAAAACTAAAATTATTCTATTCGATTAACAAAGAATAACAAATTTCACGCTTATTTCTACCCTTGTCATTCTATCTACCTAGAAAAACCTTGAACTCAAGGTTAATAAGGTTCTATCAACCTTTGTTTATCATCTTCCTATGTATTTTGCTCCTAAAAACGCATATACTAAATTCTATTTTTAGACCTTCTTCAGAGCCTTCCATGGTGGCCGAAGCTCAAATTCTTTGCTGGAAAAAACACAAAGCTTTCTTTAATCAAAGGCTGTATCTAAATTCCTTTACCAAAGCCCTTAATTTTCAAGTTCACATATTCCAGCGAATCCCAGTAGATCAGTATCTCCTTATGAAATCGATTGATGTTTGAAAAATTCTTCATGAATAGCATTTCAAATTTCAAACTGAGTTCAGAAGAATAAGTTTCCTTCAATAGTTTTCTTCAACTCAGCTAAGAAAGTTTTGATTTTATACTTAAGCTTTTCTCCCAACTCTTCCAATTTTGGTGACCAACAACTTTCAAATTCCATAATTATAGAAGCAGAAATTGAGGAGGAATGACACTGAAACTAATGGATGCATTGAAAATTTCCGGTGATCGGAAAAGTTAAGAAAATGGAGACTTAGAGAGGGAGAGGAGAACTATTTCTGATTCATTCAATAGCTAGTTACAAATCTGCTACAAGATGGCATATATAACAAAGCTTTTTATTGATGTTCTGCTCAAATAAATTTACAATGACAATTAAAACAATAAATCAAATTAATTTTTGCAAATTTTTTTATAATTTTTTTTAAGTTTTTATAGTTTTATAGTCTCAAAATGATTGTAGTTTAGTTAAGTGAAAAAATTTAATACACAGGGACAATTTTGAAAGTATATTAAATAGGTCGTTAGATTTTTTATTCACGAGTTTCCAAACAAAGGTAAATGATTTAAGAAAATCAATTCAATTGAAATCCATCAAGGAAATTCAATTCAATTCAATTCTTTTCTTTTGAATGAAAGAAATAAATCCAAACAAAGCCTAAAGCTTTACACAGCCTTCATTCATCTTTTCAGAATATAGTTCTCACCGATCACATAGGTAGTCTGCACCATTAAATGGAAAATGAGATAAGTAAACAAGAAACCAATTTTATGCTTCTTTTAAATGACAAAAATTGCATATAAAAAATAAAAGCATGCATCACTAGAGCACAATAAAGCCACAACATCTGAAATTTCACTTTGAATTCAGTGACCAAAAAAAGAGAAAAGAAACAAGTTTAGAATGCTCAGAAAATTACGACTATGAATTGAAGCATTTCCATCCGCATGAGAGAGAGAGGGGGGGATAGAAAATTCACAAGTACGAAACTGAAGCATAAGTTACATGCCCAAGGTTAAAAAGATAAATTAGTTTTGAACTTGTATTATTAAGACATAAGATCATGGCATGATCTAAAAAAGGCATGAACTTTTTTAAGTTACAGAAAGAATGTTCACAAACATAAAAATTAGCAAAACTAGCTTTTGTGTAACAAATACAATTATGGGACATGATAAACAGTATTGATGCTTAATCAAGAAAGATCTAGCATATCAAATATTGGATGATATCACGATACTAATTTTTTTTAATTGACAAAAAGATATGGAACTTTCTGTTTCAGCCCGGTGTTCCCACAGTTATAGTTAGTCTAAACCCAGAGAAGCAAGTCATTCCCCATTATGGTTTATTCGCATAGCTGTTAAGGCTCAAGGTCCAGCACATCGCCATACCCAAAGCGAGGTAGCATACCTCGGGCGCACGCCTAGGTGCGCCTTGAGATACTGCACCTTGGTGTGTCTCAGGTACAAACTATTAGTTAAGGGCTTTTGTTCTATTTAATCTCTTTGTTTAATTTTTTTTTCTTTTGTTAACTTGTGGTTAAGTGTTCCTTTAATGCAAATCATGTTCTAGTGACATGCTTTAATTTGAAAAACTAAGACGAGTTCATACTAATAAAGTGGTGAGGCATTAAATTGACACTTGATTAAAAAGAATTTATATTGAACATTTAAATATTTTGATCTTGGATCTAATTATAAGGTAATAATGACAAATTACATGTTTCTCAATTTTTTCAAATTGGAACTCAAACTATATCTAAGACTTTAACAATGTTTTGTACTTTTGAGACCCAAGTTTGCGTGCAATATGCGCTATTGAACAGATATCCATCAAATAAACAAAAAAATCACGTTATAGGGTCCAATCTGTTGTGATTATATAAGTTCAATATTTTAAGAAAAGATATAGTTTGCAGAAAATAGAATTGCTTCAAATTCAGTACTAAACATTTTTATTCATGTTCATTGTACTCTTCTTTCTTCCATTTCCTTAAAAAATGATACTTAAGCAGTGTCTTATGCCTTCTTATAGTAGCTATTTGTTAGCAGTACTGTAATAGTTAGTTCGCAACTTAGTACTTATCATTTATTAAGTAACTTAGTATAGTCTACTTGAATATTTTATAACTTCGTTTAACTTATAGTTCAATTATTTTTTAGCAATTATATTTTGTGATTCTTTCAGCGCCTTGGGTACCTCAGGCATGCATCTTGTCTTCAGGCGTGGCTGGCCCCTTTGTGTCTAGCATCCTTAACAACTATGTTTAGATTTAGAGAAGATGTCATTTGAATTTTTGCATTCTAAAGTTTAAATTATTTCTCCACATGGTAAATGCGAAGTTACAGCCTTAATTTTACATCACAGCACATATGCAAGCCTAGATTTAAACGTGAAGGGATTTAAGGCTCGCACCTTCTATGGAACACAGTTCGGTATCCAATCATGCTAATAGCTAAGCAATAACAAGTGAAGTTTTATAAATTATATACCATCAATTTCCGCATAAATATCAAGCTTTGAACTGTTATTAGCTCACACATGTTCTTGATGATTTTTATCCTTTTTACACTACGTGTGCGTATGCGTGTGAAGCATAGTTATCAAAATCGTACAATTCATGATTCAAATCGTATGATTTTATTCGATTCTGTTAGGTGTGCCCTAGTTCTAGACATGTGTTATTGATATGTAATAAACAAGTTACATTTTTTTTTTTGAGTTACATTTTAAAGGCATTAATCTTTTCTATTATATATATTGTGCTATATTTAGATTAAAGTATCCGTTGATAATAAATCATAAATATCCCAAGTCTGTTTTAATCATGGGAATGAATAAAACCATAGGCTTGTATGTTGGTTGGTTTATTTGAGAAATAAATCATGAACATAGGCACATGTTGAGAACATGGAGCTGGACCGATCCACATAGCAAGGTCACATGGTTGTATGTCATAGACAACTTGCTAGGTAGATCTTAACGATCCTTAGACTTGATTTCAACTTATTATTAATGTGGAATTGAATATGTTGTCGCATATTACTAACGGGTCCTTAAATATTGGATTACAAGTACGGGTATGCTTGATATATTTCATGACCATGTTAGTAGTAGTGTTGAAGTGATAGGATTGCCATTCGATTTGCAAATCGAATTGAATCACTGGCCACTTGATGAATGAAAGGGATTAAGACATGTCCAAATGAGTTGAGAACTTATTTGAAA
>CATIWQ010374346.1:0-15256 GCA_949673415.1 Euphorbia schlechtendalii
CCTCGGTGGATACCGCTACCGATAATTTGATCCAGCAAACCATTAGGCAACACTTTTCTGACTGTACCGTCATAACTATTGCGCACCGAATAACTTCTGTTCTCAACAGCGACATGGTTCTTCTTCTGAGCCACGGTGAGTGAATATTATTTGAATGATGGTTCTTTCGCAAATGTCAAAAAGATATGTTCGTCTTGCTTATGGTATACGCTCGTGGTGCAGGAGTTATCGAGGAATACGACTCTCCTGCGAGGTTGTTAGAGGACAGATCGTCCTCATTTTCGAAACTCGTGGCAGAGTACAGCGATAGGTCGAACACCAGTTTTTGAAATGCTAACTGCGTTGAACGGCGAATCAAGTTTTGTGATGGTGATGAAAATTAGTTAGATAAGATGAGCGATTTTAGTATAGCAGACATTAGTTTGATCTAGTTGTAGTCGTTCATAACGTTTACACAAATTATGACGTGATATTTCATTGTTGTAAAATTCTGATATGTATGGATTGTATGCTTAAGTTATAAATAATTGGAAGATTTCAGACGGAAATCTTTCCATGAACTTTTTAAATTAAATCTCCTTTCTAAGTGAGTTTTGCCTCTTGTTTTTTGGCTTTTCTTCTCTCATTTAATACATTTCTAATTTTATTGCACACTTAACTTGCAGAGTATTTTTTACATCGATATGTTTTTTTTCAATATCTTTCACTACTTTTCTAGGATTGTACAAGTGATATAAGTGACAAGTATAAGTTATATATACATTATATTATATGAATAATAAGCAATTCATACGTCAATGCATCATATTAATAATATAAATAATTTATATTAACGATATAAGTGGGTTTATAAAGGTATTATTGTCACTAAACATCATATAACTAAGTTATAACAAGTGTATTATTGTAATTTAAAGTGTAAAAAAATCTTATATGTAAGAAAGATTAGACAAAGTATAACTGAATTATTTGTATTTTACCGATGTATATGGTACGAGTAAAGCATAAGTCAATGCATTAGATGATACAAAGTAAAATAAAATTTTATTTTTTTTCTCCGTTGATATTGTTTTCAATAAAATAAATTTTACTTTTCTTCTTATCTTCATTAAATCAATCATTGCACCATTAATTAATGGTGATAAATGATAAAAATAACAGAAACTTTGATAAATAACAAATTAGTATACTTTTTCTATGGATAAAATATACATGTATAGATATAAATAAGATATAATATCTGTTAATGCATCAAATGATACAAGTTGTTAGGTAGAATGAAGCTATATGTGGAATAAAACTATAAATTTTATCAATTCCACTAGAAATTCCATTCTTAATCTGCATTTCCACCAAGGATTAACTTTTTCATATGGAGTTGGCTTGTAATTCCTTGCCCACCATGGATCTTCTTCTGCAAAGGGCTTTAGAGGTGTTTGAGCTTTGTCCAATTTGTGAGGACTGGTCGAAGGATTCCTACTATGCTCTTCTATCATGTAGCTGTGTGTTTCCGACAAGGAATGAGCTTTACTGTCAAATTTCATCCTCAGGTCAGGTCTCACCCACCATTTTCTTGGTCAGGTTTCCAGGTTTATTATACTTCCGAGAAAAAAATTGAGGTTTTAATGGAAAATTTCGGAGTTATTTCTGTCCATGGCCTGCACATTTCTACTTTTCTCCTTGTTCTCCAGGTTATACTTTTTCCTCCTTTCATTTTCTATTATGCTAAATGATCTGAATGTGACCCCATCTAATTAAATAAACTGAATTGCCCTAATTTAAAAATGAAAACTACCTAATCTCCATTATTTAATTTGTCCAACTAACACTCCTTTGTTTGATTGATTTGCTTCTCTCATATGTTTCATCGTCGCTATCTTCTAAAAAAATGAATTTAGAAAAAAAGCAGTCAAAACATTCGACTACCAAACCCTTTATTGTCTGACTTACCTTGTCAACCAAATGTTGCTGATTCATCTGTCGAGTTATCATATTTATTGATTACCCATTTCCCTAAAAGCTTGAAATCTCCTTTCAAGAATGGAACTTGCTGATTCATCCGTGAATGGCATGGTAGTAACTGTTCTTTCTAACTCAATTCCTGTAATGGATTCAGCTTTTGATTATCTGCTCCAACCCCATTTGTCACGTGGGTTTTCTGGTTCACTTCACCTAATTTTACTAGCCATGTCCAGCATCTCATTTATTTGCAGCACACATAAAAAGAGTTCTGAAAAATGGGTTTTCAGCTTCAAGTCTACAGTTTTTTCCTGCTTGAGTTTAATATTTTGTTGCTTTAGTTACTTTTATTGGTATGGAATTAATGACAAAATGGTCAACCTTTTGGATTTAATACCTAGAACACTCTCATGGGGCTTACTCAGTGTCTACTTTCATTTTCATTTCCCTTATTCAACTAAAAAAGATAGGTCCCCATATTTATTGAGTGTCTGGTGGAGTTGTTGTTTCGCAGTATCTTTTTGTAGCCTTTTCATAGACATTTTTCTTTATAGCAAACTCATGCCCTTCAGCATTCACTACCTGTTATCTGATGTCGCGTGTCTCTTCACCGCATCAGTCCTCTGTTATGTGCAATTCCCACAAAAAAGCAGCGAAATTTCTCATCCAGGTCCAACCGAGTCCAGGGGGAGTGACTCGGTATGTACTTACTCAAATGCAAGTCTCTTCAGTGTTCTCACGTTCTCGTGGATGGGTTCGTTGATCGCTGTTGGCAATAAGAAAGCTTTAGATCTCGAGGACATTCCTCAGCTTTGTGTGGAAGATACCGCAGCGGTGGAATTCGAGGTTTTTCGAAATAAGCTAGGATTTGAAAATGGGGCTGCTTTTGGTTTTACCAAATTTAAGCTGCTAAAAGCGTTGATGATTCCATATTGGAAGGACTTCTTCTTGATGAGTTTATCGGCGGCTTTGTACGCGTCAGCCTCTTTTGTGGGTCCTTACCTGATAGACAGTTTCATTGACTGTCTTAATGGGCAGGGAGAGTTTAGAAACAAAGGATATCTTCTAGCTTGTACCTTTTTCGCTGCAAAACTTATAGAATGTCTCTCCCACAGGAAGTGGTGCTTTAGTTTAGAGCGAGGTGGAATTAGGATTCGTGCTGTGCTAGTGGCTACGATTTACAACAAATGTATGACTCTTTCTCATATATCGAAGCAGGGCCAAACAAGTGGCGAAATCATCAATTTGATGGCCAATGATGTGGATAGAGTAAGAAAGATTTACATTGCTGTCCAGGATATTTGGTTAGTGATCTTGCAAGTAGGTTTGGCCTTACTTATACTGTATAAGAATCTAGGGGTTGCATCGATGGCTGTTTTTGTTGCAGCAGTAATTATCATGTTTCTGAACTATCCTTTTATGAGATTCCAGAAGAGGTTTCATCTTAATGTAATGGTCTCGAAGGATAACAGAATGAAAATGACCACTGAAGTTTTGAAAAACATGAGGATTCTGAAGCTCCAAGGGTGGGAAATAAATTTCTTGGATAAGATTGTTGATCTCAGGAAAATAGAGGAAGGGTGGCTGAGGAAATTCATTTACATTTCAGTTCTGCCGTTGTTTTTCTACTATACGTCACCTTCTTTTGTCTCGGTGGCCACTTTTGCAGCCTGTATGCTTGCTGGAATCCCGTTTGAAACAGGAAAGGTCATATCTGCTTTGGCAATATTCAGGATACTTCAAGAACCGATTTGTAAATTCCCCGCTAGAGTTTCATCAGTGGTTCAGATCATGGTTTCGTTGGAAAGAATCGCAGCTTTCCTTGGTCTTCAGGACTTGCAGTCTGATGCTGTTGAAAACCTTCCGAAATCTAGTTCCGATACTGCGGTTGAGATAGTTGGTGGAAATTTCTCTTGGGATTTGTCTTCCCATAGCCCGACATTAAAGGACGTAAACTTCAAAGCAGCACATGGCATGAAAGTAGCGGTTTGCGGGGCTATTGGTTCTGGTAAGTCAAGCTTGATTTCCTGCGTATTAGGAGAAATTCCCAAAATCTCGGGAAAGATTAAATTGTGCGGAACAAAGTCCTATGTCCCACAGTCACCTTGGATACAAAGTGGGACAATTGAAGAGAATATATTGTTTGGCAAGGAGATGAACCGAGAAAAGTACAAGAAAATACTCGAAGCATGCTCCCTGAAGGAGGATTTGGAAGGTTTCTCTTTCGGCGACCAAACAATTATAGGTGAGAGAGGAATCAATTTAAGCGGTGGGCAGAAGCAACGAATACAGATTGCTCGTGCACTTTACCAGGATTCCGATATTTATCTGTTTGATGATCCTTTTAGTGCTTTGGATGCTCATACCAGTTCTCATATATTCAAGGTGAAAGCTTTTAAGAAGATTGTTCTTTTTATAGAATATTATCCTCATTGAATTTCATTTCTTGATCTTTGCATTACAGGAGGTATTGCTTGGTCTTCTAGCTTCTAAAACTGTCATTTACATTACACACCAAGTTGAGTTCTTACCTTTTGCTGATATGATCTTGGTAAGACATCAAATCTTTATCTTGACTGTATCTGAGAATGATATTGGAGCTTAAAAATGATGAGGCCTGGTTTCTGCTTTCCTTTTAGGTAATGAAAGATGGAAGAATTACACAGACAGGCAAATATAACGACATTCTTGTTTCAGGACTCGACTTTGTGGAACTTGTTAATGCTCATAGCATGGCCTTATTGCAAGTCTCATTGAAACGGTCCGAAAATGCAAAAACCAGTGACAGAATTTCGCAGAAAATGGAAAACAAGGATTTAAAAAATGGGGAATTAGATGAAACTGCCGAGCCGAAAAGGCAACTTGTCGAAGATGAAAAGCGGGATAAAGGTAGAATCGGGTTCTCAATCTACTGGAAGTATATCACAACAGCATTTGGAGGAATTCTAGTGCCCTTTATGTTGCTTGCAGAGACTCTCTTTGTGCTACTCAACATTATTAGCAGTTATTGGATGGCAATGGCAAAATCTGACATTCGTGCATCGAAACGGATGTCTATCTATGCAGCGTTTTCGATAGGAAGTTCGTTCTGTATTTTTCTCCGAGTCATTTTTCTTCATACAGCAGAACAAAAGACAGCTGCTCTTCTCTTTAGTAAAATGCACCTCTGCATTTTCTCAGCACCCATGTCTTTCTTCGATGCAACGCCTAGTGGGAGAATCCTAAACAGAGTATATATGCTTATAATGCCCTGCACATTTGTTTTCATCTGAATATTTTTATAAAGGCATCAGCTTTTTCTTTTCTTTGTTATACATAGGTCTCTGCAGACCAAGGGAAAATTGATTTGGAAACAGCATTTAATGTTGGGGCCGCTGCTTTCACACTTATTAATCTTATCGGTATCATGGGATTGATTTCTCAGGTGGCTTGGCAAGTTCTAATCATTTTTATCCCTGTGTTCTATATCTGCATTCTGTACCAGGTAATTTTTTTACTGCTGATTTATCTTTCTTAATCTGTCGTTTCCACGTATTTATAGTCTAATGTGATTAGTAAGTAGCCTTGCTTTTATCATGACAACAGCAATATTACCTAGCTTCTGCAAGGGAACTTTCCCGATTGCTGGGAGTAGCCAGAGGTCCAGTTTTCCAGCATTTTTCTGAAACAATATCAGGATTAAGTACTATCCGGTGCTTTGATCAGCAATCCAGGTTTCAAGAACTGAATATGAATCTTGTCGATGCAATTTCTCGGACTAAATTTCATATCTCTGGTGGAACTGAATGGCTTTGCCTTCGCCAAGAACTGCTTTCTTGCATCACATTTGCCCTGTCTTTGATCTTTTTAATCTATTATCCAGGGAGAATTAATCCTGGTTAGTTTTTTTTTGTTATTTAATTTTTTTATATTCGAAAGTTTTTTTACATATCTGTTGTGCTTATTGTCATTTTTGCCTTTGTTTTTCTAAAGCCATGGCGGGCCTAGCTGTGACTTATGGACTCAACCTCAGCACTGCACAAAGTCTGCTAATCAGCACAATAAGCGGTTTAGAGGATAGAATCATATCAGTTGAAAGAATACTTCAGTTCATGTCGATTCCTTCAGAACCTCCTCTCGTCATAGAAGAAAAGCGCCCACATCATTCATGGCCATCCCAAGGAGAAGTTTCTATTAATAACCTAAAGGTATGACATATATTTACATTTCTTTCTTCAAAGCTTAGATTCATGCAGAACGTTATATTAATGATTACTTTTAAATGAAGGTTCGGTACGCCCCCCACATGCCACTTGTCCTGCGAGGCATCTCTTGTGTTTTTCCAGGCGGGAAGAAAATTGGCATTGTTGGTAGAACAGGCAGCGGAAAATCTACTCTGATACAAACTCTTTTCCGCATTGTCGAACCGGCTGCTGGTCAGATTGTGATTGATGGTGTCGATATTTCAACCATTGGATTGCATGATTTGCGGTCAAGGCTTAGTATTATCCCCCAGGACCCCACCATGTTCCAAGGAACTATAAGGACCAACATTGACCCACTCGATGAGTATAGTGACGAGCAAATTTGGGAGGTTCGGCTTTTTTCCTGTTACGTTAACTTGAAGAAGAAGAATATAATTACATTTCCGGTATTTTGATGTAGCTGAATGGTTGCAGGCTCTTGATGTATGCCAGCTTGGAGACGAAGTAAGGAAGAAGGAGAAAGGACTAGACCAGTCAGGTTAATATACTGCCCTTATGCTAACTGTTTAGATTGAGTAGGTATTACGAATTTGTGTTGTGAATTGTTATCATGGAATTGCAGTTGCTGAGAATGGAGAGAACTGGAGCGTTGGTCAAAGGCAGCTAGTTTGTGTGGGGCGAGTGCTGTTGAAGAAGAGTAAGGTATTGGTCCTTGATGAAGCTACTGCCTCCGTTGATACAGCTACCGATAATTTGATTCAGCGCACCATCAGGCAACACTTCTCGGAGTGTGGTGTGATAACCGTTGCGCACAGAATATCTTCAGTTCTTGACAGCGACATGGTTTTGGTACTAAGTAACGGTGAGCATATTGGCATAGTAGAAAAGTATTCTTGCAGTATTCTGCAATTAATATTGTTGATCAATCTGACACTTACGGTGCAGGGCTTGTTGAGGAATACGACTCTCCTGCTAGATTACTCGAGAAGAAGTCATCCGCTTTTTCGAAACTTGTTGCGGAGTACACAGAGAGATCAAACACCAGTTTTCACAATGCTTCCTAAACCATAATTCTGCCTTGAAGATGTTAAAAAGTGACAGTTAAAGTCTTGTTTGTGCTAATCGAAGTGTTGAATTTCTGTACTGAATCCTAGCATCAGGCAGTAGAATTTTCTTCAAACACTAGAAAATATTATTATTTATAAATATCATAATGATTTGAAACTTCTGGGACCTTTTTTTTTATCTTTTAGTTTTGCAATTTCATTCACCTTCATACTAGTTAAAAAGTACATTTAATTTCCCAAAAACTGGTAAACTTTTTAAATAAGGTTCATTATGCTCTAATAAACCAACATACAAATATCAGAGCGAGAAATCAAACGGTGAACAAGGATATATTATTTAAGAAACAAGGGGAAACTTTAAAAACACGCTTTGTGGTTTGAATGTTTTGTAAAAAGGTCTTTATAATATTTTTCTTTAAAAAAGAGTGTTTGTGGTTTCAAAAATTTGTAAATAAAGGAAAAAAATAGATTTTGATTTCAAAATTTTTCATTAAGAATAGTAATGTTCCCGAAGATATTTCAATAAAAACATCATATAGTTTAACCATTATTATTTAAGTATTTTTCATTAAATCTTGAGTAATTTTCAGAAATTATTCATTTTATTGTGATTTTTCAAAAGTTACTGTTAAAAATACCCGGTTCGTTGGTGAGCGGGTCAATCAGGTCAAGGATTCAAGCCATTTTAGTTATTTGGACTAAATTGAAAAGTTACAAAACTTTAAAGATTTAATTGCAAATAATAAAAATTTAAGGACTTGATTGTAATTAATCAATTTATATAAAATGTACGTGTGATTGAATTCACATTCATTATGAAATTCATTTTTATTCATTTTCATTTTCTTTCATTATCTCTCCTGGGGTTTCATCTCGCGATGAAAACATTATAAATTAATCGTTATTTATCTTCGTCGTTGCAGAAGTCGTGAATAATAATTATTCTCTGATGTATCGTGAGACAATTTCGATCCAGCTTTACAAAGTGGCGTTCTTCAATCTTCAAGCACGGAGAAAGATATATATTCAAATTCGTTTCTTCCGGTTTCCTTCAGTTACCATCACGTTTTAATTGAAAAAAATATTTATACTTTTTAAAAAAAATTCTAAAATTTACTATTAACCATGTTGTAAAATTTTAGTTCAAAATTGACAAGTAAAACTTTTTTTTATAACGTAATTTCAAATTGAAAATCATGTTTTTGCTAAATAATAAACATCCTTTTAAAATTCACAAAGATTTTTTTACAAAATAGTTAAATCACAAAGCATATTTTTTAAGTACAAGAAAAACACAGTTATACAATTAATAAAATTAATCTCAAGCTTTTCTTTCATAAATCATCCAAATTCCAAATCACATTTTTTTCTACGGTTAGTCATAATTCATAAGTTAATTCCTTTGACCAACTCCATGAGACCCCACTAATTAAAAAAACAGAATTACCAGAATTTTAAAATGAGAAATATACAAACCTTCATTATTTATTTGTCTTAACTGCTTATCGTTTGTCTCATATGTTAGCAAAGCAGTCAAAACCTTGGACTACCTAACCCATCATTGTTTGTTTGTACTAGCTTGGCAACCAAGTATTGTTGATTCATCTAGCCAGTTAAAATATTCATTCAAAACCCTTTTCACTACAAGCTTGATATCTCCTCCCAAGAATGGGACTTGTTTTACATGTGAATGACAGTTTAGATATGATCCGTTCACTTTTTCATAATCTCCATTTATTACGCGGCTTTTCTGGTTCACTAAACCTAGCTTTACTAGCCATATTGATCGTATCATTTGTGTGCAGCAGACATAGAGAGAGTTCTAAGAATGGGGAATTCAGCTTTAAATCTACAATCTTGTGTTGTTTGATCGTTTGTGTTTTGAGTTACTTTTATTGGCATCGAATTGATGAAATGATGTTTACCCATTTGGATTTAGTACCTAGAACACTCTCATGGGGTGCATTGGGTGTCTTCTTCCATTCTCATTTCTCTTATTCAGCTCAGTATAAGTCGCCGTTTTTGTCAATTTTCTGGTGGGTTTTTTGCTTCACCGTGTCTTTCTATACCCTTTTAATAGACATTGTTCTTTGCTGTAAATCCAAGTCCTTGAACATCTACTACTTGTTGTCCGATGTTGTTTGTGTCATCACGTCATTGTTCCTCTATTACGTAGAATTTTCGAAAAAAAAGTAACGAAAATACTCTTCTACAGAAACCCAAACCCCTTTTAGATGATCGTTCCAATTTAACTAGCGATTCAACAACTTCTTACTCAAATGCCGGTCTTTTCAGTATTCTCACCTTCTCTTGGATGGGTTCGCTAATCGCCGTCGGCAACCAGAAAACCTTAAATCTCGACGACATTCCTCAACTTTGCGCGGACGATTCTGCAGCCACGGCATTTCAGATTTTCAAACACAAGCTCGAGCGGGAAAATGGTGGTGTTACCTCGTTTAAGTTGCTAAAGGCATTGCTGCTTCCATATTGTAATGACTTCCTCTTATCGAGTTCACTAGCAGTTCTCTATGCATCGGCTTCTTTCGTTGGCCCTTTCCTGATAGAAAGTTTCATCGATTGCCTTACGGGTCAGGGGGAGTTCATAAACAAGGGATATCTTCTGGCCTGCATCTTTTTTGTTGCGAAACTCGTAGAGTGCCTCTCGCAGAGGACGTGGTTGTTTAGATTAAGGCGAGGCGGGATCAGGATCCGAGCTATCCTAGAGTCGACAATCTACAGCAAATGCATCGGCCTTTCTTATTCATCGAAGAAGGGCCAATCTAGTGGCGAAATCGTCAATTTGATGGCCAATGATGTGGAGAGAGTTTGCAAGCTTTATGTCAACATCAACGATGTTTGGCTAGTGATCTTGCAAGTCGGTTTGGCGTTGCTGATGTTGTGTATAAGAATCTCGGGGAAGCGTCGGTGGCTGTTTTTGTGGCGGTGGCGATTATCATGTTACTGAATTATCCGCTGATCAGGTTTCAGAAGCGGTTTCAGTACAAGATAATGAAGGCAAAGGATAAAAGAATGAAGATGACTTCCGAGATTTTGCGGAGCATGAAGATTTTGAAGCTTCAAGGGTGGGAAATGAAGTTTTTGGCTAGGGTATTTGATCTTAGGAGGATTGAAGAAGGATGGCTCGAGAAACATATTTACGCTTCGGTTGTCCCATTTTTTCTCTTCTGGATGTCTCCTTCTATTGTGCCTGTGGCCACTTTCGGTGCTTGTGTGGTTATTGGAATCCCGTTTGAAACAGGAAAGGTCATATCAGCATTGGCGATTTTCAGGATACTTCAAGACCCCGATATGTAAGGTTCCGGCTCAAATTTCGAGTGTAGTTCGGAGCAGAGTTTCGTTGGAAAGAATTGCAGCTTTCCTTGGTCTTCAGGACTTGCAGTCCGATGTTGTTGAAATTCTTCCGAAATCTAGCTCCGATACTGCGGTTGAGATAGTTGACGGGAATTTCTCTTGGAATTTGTCATCCCATCTCCCGACTTTGATACACATAAATTTCGAAGTGAAACACGGTATGAAAATCGCAGTTTGTGGAGCTATTGGTTCGGGGAAATCGAGCTTGCTTTCGTGTATATTGGGAGAACTTCAGAAAATCTCTGGAAAAGTTAAATTGTACGGAACGAAGGGCTATGTCTCACAGTTAGCTTGGATTCAAAGTGGAACTGTTGAAGAGAATATACTGTTTGGTAAGAAGATGAACAGAGAAAGGTACGAGAAAATACTCGAAGCATGCTCTCTGAAGGAGGATTTGGAAGCATTCTCTTTCGGCGACCAAACAGTTATAGGCGAGAGAGGTATCAATTTAAGCGGCGGCCAGAAGCAAAGAATACAGATCGCAAGAGCGCTTTACCAGGATTCCGATATTTATCTGTTTGATGATCCTTTTAGTGCTGTGGATGCTCATAATGGTTCTCATATATTCAAGGTGAAAGATATTTTCTTTAATCCGACGTTTCTGTTATCAATATTAGCATTCCCACTGATTTATACTTCTTGATCTTTGTAAATACAGGAGGTTTTGCTTGGTTTTCTGAGTTCTAAAACTGTCATTTATGTGACTCACCAAGTTGAGTTCTTACCTTCTGCCGATATGATCCTGGTACGAATTATACAAATCTTTTTCTTTTACAGTGTCTGAAATCATGAACTTGAAAATGAAGTCCACCTTTTTCCAGGTAATGAAAGATGGGAGAATTTCTCAGGCAGGAAAATACCGCGACTTACTTATTGCGGGATCTGACTTTGAAGAGCTTGTCAATGCTCATAGCATGGCCTTACTTCGACTCTCTTCCAAACGAGACAAACCGATTTCAGAAAACAAAAAGATCAGTGAGCCTCACAATGGAATGGAAAACAAAGGTTTTAAAAAAAGGGAAATCAGATGAAATTTCCGAGCCTAAAAGGCAGCTCGTTGAAGAGGAAAAGCGAGAGAAAGGTCGAGTCGGGTTCTCGATCTACTGGAAATATATCACAACAGCATATGGAGGCGCTCTCGTTCCGTTTATATTGCTTACGGAGACAATCTTTCAGGTACTTAAAATCGTTAGCAGTTATTGGATGGCATTGGCAACTCCTAAGTCAAAGGACGTAAAGCCTACCGTTAGCGAGTCGACTCTTGTATCTTCGTATGCAGCTTTATCGATCGGAAGTTCACTCTGTGTTATGCTCAGAATCATCCTTGTTCAAATCGCGGAATATAAGACGTCCGCTTTGCTCTTCAATAAAATGCATCTTGGCATTTTCCGTGCCCCCATATCTTTCTTCGATGCAACCCCTAGTGGGCGGATCCTAAACCGAGTAAGTGCGGAATTCCTTCTCTCACAATGGCCTAGTTCTTTAGTATTTTGCTTACTCCATCCGTGATGTAGATGAGATGGCGTTAGGTTAGTGAACCTAGATAAAGTGGACCATCAAAGTGGTTATTCTCGGCACCGTCAGATTTTCGCGTTTCTGATGTATTTTCTCATTGGAAACGGGCCAAGGAACAAAAGTCATCGCTTCGCCATGCATTACGTAGTTTTTCGGTCAAAAAACATTCAATTTCGCATTTTTCCATTTTTAGGACTTGATTGCAAAAATTGAAAAGTTGTTGTGCTTGTCTTTTAATTCCGGGTTTGTAACCCTAGTTTCCTTAGCCCGAATAACAATGCCAATTGCAGTTTTTGCCATCATGATAAGATACAAAAGAAATTTTCTCATTTGCAATTTGTAGAGATTTAAGAAGATTCCTATCTTTGTTGAAGTTGCGATTTCTTCAGAATCTGACTATAATTTTATCGTTTCGATCATTTTTGATAGTCCGCTGTATCAATCCTTTTTTCCCTTCTTCAGGTTTCTGCAGATCAAAGAAAGCTTGACATGGAAACGGCATACGATGTCGGGGCAGTTGCGTTTACATTAATCAATCTTGTTGGAATCGTTGGAGTAATGTCTCAGGTGGCATGGCAAGTTCTTATCGTTTCTATCCTTGTGTTTTCAGTCTGCATTTGGTATCAGGTAAACTTTTCCTCTTAAGTCACAGAATTAAATTCGGAGAAATATATTTACAGTAAAACAGCAGGAGTTTTCAATTTTTTTTTTGTTCTACAGCAATATTACATAGCTACTGCAAGAGAACTTTCACGTCTGGTCAGAGTATCGAGAGCCCCGATTTTCCAGCATTTTTCTGAAACGATATCAGGATTGAGTACTATACGGAGCTTTGATCAACAACCTAGGTTCCAAGAAGTGAACATGAAGCTTGTTGACGCGTTTTCTCGGACTAAATTTCATATAGATGGTGCAACAGAGTGGCTATGCATTCGCCAAGAAATGCTTTCTTGCATCACATTTGCACTTTCATTGATATTCTTAATCTTTTTTTCTCGGACAATCGATCATGGTAAGCTTCTCCCCTCATCTTATACTCCCTCCATTTTTTTAGTTGTCTTCTTACACATGTCACACTTTTTAATAAGACAATTAATAAGGGTATGCAAATATTACTCTACCCTTGATGTCTTAGAAACTGTGCGTTTAATATTGTGGAAATAACATGAGTAAATAAGGGTATACATGGGAGAAAGATGGAAAAGAATCATGGAATTTTAAAAAGGACTAATATTTTGGGTTTTCATATTTTGGCTAAATAAACTACTAAAAAAACGGAAGTAGTAGTTGATATTGCAAATTTCACAACAACTTGACTAATCTGGAATGCACACCATCTTTTGACTAAAGCCATTGCTGGCCTAGCCGTGACGTATGGACTCAATCTTAACGCTGCACAAAGTCTTTTCATCAACAGAATGTGCAGTGTGGAGGACAAAATCGTATCGGTCGAACGAATACTTCAATTCATGTCAATTCCTTCTGAAGCCCCTTTCGTCATAGAAGAAAAGTAAATTACTTTTTACAAAGTTTAAATATAATATTTTATATAATATATGAGTTTTATTTATATAGTTTTTAGTCAAATAATTTGACTTGCAAGTTACAAATTCAAAGAGTTTTAAATCTCTTTATCACCGCACATTTATTCAGCAATTATGTGTTGCCGTTTACCCTTTTTAATTGAATTCAATAGTGATTTCTTGTAATTGTTAATGAGTTTTATGAGTTTAAAGGAGTCAGCATAAAACTCATTATATATAGAACTTATTGAGTTATGCTTTGGGGCTAACCTTTGTTAGCAACACTTTCTAATATATAATATATATGTTGGATCCTATGATAAAGAAATTAAGTTTTGAAGGTTCTGAGTTCAGAATCACAAGTTGACTCATAAGCTTAATGAAGTCTCAAAAGCATAGGAAGCTCCAAAAGGAATCACATCTAAAAGATTATCAATCATCAAGCTTCAGAAGAAAGGTTCTCTATACAGAAGTAAAAACCTTCAGAAGCTTTACAAAGGGCATCTTAGTCATTTGACTCTAAAAGTCATGAGAGTTAACTTCGTATTAAATGCCGCCGCGCGCCAATGTACCTTAGCATGAAAAAGGACAAAAGTTATTGGTGACTAAGGAACAAAGACATTCCTGCTATTCTCGCAGTAGATAATCGTAAAAATGTGGGGACAAAAATCTCCTAGCAGATGTCGCGCGGATTCTTGTGAAACATGCCAGTTTCTAAACGGAAACTTGCATAGAGACAACGGGAAGATTTCCTGCAACAATCCAAGACTGACGGAAACATTCTCTCCCTCTATAAAATGACGTAATCCGACATTGAAGAAAGTTGTCGATTTTATGAAGAACTCAAGAGTGCAAACAAGTTTTCAAACTCAATTGCAAACTTCTTCTGAATCACCCAAAAGCAAACACATTTCTTCATATTTGTTTGTAATCGAGTTTTACTGAAACAAAGTTCAGAAACTCACTCTCTTTACTTTAAAATCAAACTTTAAGCACTAGCTTGGGGTTAAGTTAGTGTGAGGGAGTTTAGTAAACTTAAGAGGAAGGTACTCTATAAGTAAGAAGCTCAGAGACTTAGATACAGTAAGGAGAGTACTTTTGTATTGGTATAGCGCAACAAATTGTGAATGTTGTTGGAGGGTACTTCAACCAGCACTGTAGAAGGTTTACTCTTCACCAGAAGAAGAGTATATAGTGGATTAAATCTTGGGTAAAAGATTCCAAGGACTGGATTAGGTAGAGGTTGAACTAGGATAAAATCCATGTTTGCATTTTCTAAACTCTATATCATTCATTGCTCTTGCAGTAATTAAATTAAGAAGTTAAAATCAATACTTGCTTAACAAGGCCTAAAACAAAAGGGGATTCTGAGTAAAATTTGAATACTTAGAAGTAACTTCAGAAGTTAGTTCCGCTCGTCTTTTGAAGTGACTGTTAAACTTGAAAAATAGTCATTTACCCCCGACCTATTTTACACTCTACCGGGTCCAACAATACACACACACACACACATACACATACACATACATATATATACATATACATATACATATACATATACATATATGTATATGTATATACATATACATATACACATACACATAGACATATATGTATATGTATATATATATAGATA
>CATIWQ010374359.1:0-28563 GCA_949673415.1 Euphorbia schlechtendalii
AGTTGCGATAATTACATCTATATGAATAATTTCAACTTTAGTAGTATTATCTTCCTTAAAGTTACATCAAGTAGGTGTATGGGCCTCTATTCTTAGTGGAGAATTATCATGAGATATCTATAAGGAAAAATCAAAAGGATTTATTCCAAAGATTGTAAACACGAGGTTTCTTGAATTGATAAGTCAATTTATAATCTCATGAGGTTTTGAGGATATGGCATTTAGACTAGTAAATGAGAACCATTGTGTATATACCATACAAGTGAAAGATTGAGTGTCGAGTAACTTCATGATGTAAGTCATGGAAAAATCTGCATAGGCCCCAGGATCGAGATCTAAATGGATGGATAAGATAATTAGTATCTTTATCTCTGAGATCTTTCACAAAAAGAGTTTGAGAAAGATTCTTTATGCATAATTATGAGCTCATAAGTATTCCGATGACTAAGAATATGATCCTTAGTGTAAGTATTTGTCCTGAAAATCCTATCAAGTGGGAGAATATGGAAACTGTTCCATATATTGACATTACATATGTTATATTATACTCCATACCTAATATAACTCATGTTGTGTACATTGAAGTAATATATTAGTTCATTCTAGTAATAAAGCATTGGAAGACCGTTAAGAAAATTATAAGATACTTATGTATGACCATTGTTTATGCTATAATGTGTTGAATCAAGGAAATAGACCTTATAGAATACATCTATGCATATTAGCTAAGGCTAAGGTTAGAATTGAGTTATTCCAGTTATGATAGAAGATTTTGTTTGACAAAAGAGACTGTTGAGTCTTTTTATACTGAATGCTCCAAACAATATGTTGACTAATTATAAAGATGTCAAACATCGATATCTTATGCGATAGACCCGAAATATCGTAGTAGGAATTAGTATATCGATATCAAGTATCTGTTCAGTTGTAGACTAAGTAACACAAGGAGAGGTCAATATGAGGTAATTATATACTCATTGCACACTTGTAGTTTTGTTTATGAAGTATGTTTCCGAAAGATGTATATGTGAAATATATCAAAAAGTTAAATATGCATAGATCATATTTATTCGTTTACCTCATTTATTATACCCTTCAAATCGTGAACGATGTTGTGTTAATATAAATGTGTTTTATTCTATGAGCAATGTATGTGTGTGTTTATGTTGTGTACATATATTATTCTTCGTTCATAGCATGTTGGACAGAGAAGTAGCCCACTCACATGGGTGTTTACCCTAGTGTTATCAAGAGGATACAGACTAGGATGAGATTGATTATGAACAACTATGTGTAGTTCGGGAACCTGTTCAAAATCATATATCGACTTGTTGAGTGATAAGAAAATCGCTCGTTTAGAACATTACGTGTCGAATCCAAAAAGGAATCAGGTAAGAACTGTGTAGTTTACATGATAGTTGGTCATGTTCTGTCTGAATAGCTAAAGGTAGTTCATATAGTCGAATGAGGTTAAATAGTAAGGTGCATTGTAACTGAAACCTTTATATGGTGTTAGTTGATGTGATAAGGCATGCGCTCCTTTATAAGGGTAGAAAGGAAAGAACACCATGGCACATTATCAAATTAGAAGAGGAACAAGTCCTTGAGATAATGTGTGCTTACCGACTATGAGATGAGAAGTTTGTACTATGTACAAGGATCTTAACTTCTCTAATGTGAGACTCAGTCCATAAAACTAAAGAGTTGTTGGACCTCACCCTCAATACTATTGAGTCATCTTGAGAAATAAGAACTAGTAAGGAAGATTTGATCAATCACCAAGAGATTATGATAAGATTCGATCTGGGAGAGATTGGTTGGTGGACCGAACTAGTTTTGTATGGAATTGATAGCTCGAAAGAAAGAATTGGCCAAATGAATATCCACCATAGTTTTGTCAGTTCACCGGCTAGCCTATCGTTACATTTGTTGTAAGATAGTGAACGACGGATTAAGGCTTCTAAGATCCAAATGATGTGGAAGTGGGTGATTGTCGACCAATCTAAAGCATACGCGCTATATATCAATGTGATATCATATTATATACTATATATTAACTTATATGGTTGAGTACCATTCTGAATAGTCTTGACAGACCCTAACGGATACAAGATGTTTTTTGAATTCTAGATGTTAATCTATTTGGTTAAGTACCACTCAGGATAGTCTTGGCAGATCCTAAAAGGCGCAAGACAAAGCGTTCTTGATAGTATGCCCGTCGCACGACTTTACAGCATACAGAAGATTTGATAATCTTGTACGAAATATGACCTGTCAAATGCGAGTGGGAGATGTTGGAAATACCCGGTCAGCCCGTGAGCGGGTTAATCGGGTCAAAGGATCTGATCCAATTTAGTTATTTGGATTAAATTGAAAAGTTACAGAACTTAAGGAATTAATTACAAATAATTAAGAGTTTAAGGACTTAATGGTAATTAATCAATTTCATTATATATACATAGAGAATTCATTTTCATTGAAATCAAAATCAATTATACATTTCACTTTCCAACCAATTCTCTCTCCCGGGTTTTTTTATCTCGCGACGAAATATCGCAAATCGATAGTTATCGATCTTAGTCGCTGCAGAAGTTGTGGATATACATCCATACTCCGACAAACCGTGAGATGGATCCAATTCGGCATTCAAGCGGCGTTCTTCGATCTTGGGCAAATGGAAAAGGTTAGTACCGAATTCGTTTCAGATTTACGTTTTCCTTCACTTGTATATGTATATCTGCAACATTTTTAATTTTAATTGTTTAGTTTGCAAGCAATATTTATTAGTGCATTTGAAATATCTTTTAATATAATATGTGAATCAACATTTATATACAAAAGAAACTTTTTTTTCACGACTGCGAGCATCTTTTAGTATATTGTCTATTCTATTCTATTAATTTTGTTGACACTTAAGCTAAAATAGATAATTGAGTAAAAAATTACCCTTCAATAGATCTTCTATTATTTATTTCTAATATAATGTGACACAGTGTTGAACATTGTCTATCATCAACCAAAAGGTTGAATCATTAATCATATACTATTTTAATGATGAGAGATAACTTACCAAATAGTTTAATATTTTCATGATTATTTTATTTTAAAAATTCAATTTCACAATCGTATACACAATTTATTATAAATGTTTTTTTAAATATCTAGTTTATTTTAACGCCTCAGCAATATGGGTTTCTATTTTAGATGCCACATCAAACTCGAACTCACATTCTATCTCTAAGACATTAAATGAAAACATCAAATGCTCCAATTCAAATAATTTATAATATATTAATACATATTATTTTGATTTAAAAGAATTGCGTAAATGTGCTTATATTATTAAATTATAAAGAAAAATCTCACCCTACCTCAGATGTGGTTTGAACTTATGATCTCTAGAATAACAAATTTAAACTCTACCACTAGGTAAAGACACCGACCAAATTGCATATTATTTAAATGAATCAAAATCCAGAAACAAGGACAATATTCTTCAAGTGAGTAATTTTTTATCAAGTTCGTGTAAGACCCAACAGAATATTTTTTAAAAAAGTATGGTTCCTTATTAGGAGTATTTTAAGTTTTTTTTGGCACCAACTAGTATCCATATGGCAGTTCCCAACTGCTCATTCTTTTTAGTATAAACAGATGATTGCATAAACAAAAATAATATGATGGGAATTTTTTTATACGTATGCTGTGAATTGGTAGTATAATTTATCTTAGATAAAATGCTTCGAGTTAATCTACATAAATGCCACCCCAAGATCTTCTAAATACAAATGTCAAATATGGAACTAATAAACCAGCTACAAACCCCAATCCAATGCTCAAGTAAAACCATCTAACACCATTTCCCGACTCGTCTTTGATCTCTGTTCCACCAGAACCATTGCTTTTTTCTCCACATTTCTCTGGCAGGGGACCTCCGCAGATTCCTGGATTTCCACTAAATGAGGATGCCTCGAAATTCATCATCTGATTCGTATAAGGAACGGAACCTGACAGGTTATTGTTCGACACATTCAAATGTGCCAGAAATGTCATTGAAGTCATGCTTGGAGGAA
Organism: Euphorbia schlechtendalii; assembly: GCA_949673415.1. Taxonomy (NCBI): domain Eukaryota; kingdom Viridiplantae; phylum Streptophyta; class Magnoliopsida; order Malpighiales; family Euphorbiaceae; genus Euphorbia; species Euphorbia schlechtendalii. The sequence goes on from CATIWQ010374359.1 coordinate 4,071, forward strand.
TTGAACCTGACAGGCTGTTGTTTGATAGATCAAGGGAGATCAGTTTGTGAAGTCAGGTATTTCGTCAGGAATCTTACCGTTGATATGGTTACGTGACAAGTTCAAAACCAACAATCCTGCCAATTTCGTTATTTCCTGAGGAAATTCTCCGTAAAACGCATTTCCTGAAGGTCTATGCTTGTTACAAGAGAAACTGTTTTCGTATATACCTGAGGCTGTCCCGAAATGTACACAAGTAAATTTTCTTTCTAGTATTGTGTCATGTAAGATCCATAGAACAAATTAATGTTTACGGTTTGCTTTTGAGACATAGCTTTCAGATTACCGAGACTCGCAGGAATTTTGCCTCCGAACTCGTTTTCTGCCAGGTTGAGTACTTGAAGAGAGCTCAAGTTTGCAAGTGAAGCAGGAATTTCTCCGAAGAAAATATTCGATCTCAGGCTAAAAATTCTGAGATGTGGAAAAGAGTTTCCAATCCAAGGTGGAAAGCTACCTGTGAAAAGTTGTTACGGGATAGATCGAACAGCTTGATGCCAAATCATGGAAGAGGAATGGATCCATGAAAGAGGTTGGAACTCAAATCGACAAGCGCAAAAGAAGCTATATTTAATGGGGGTTTGGGAGCTGACCTTCCAATTGATTCAAAGAAATATTCAACACAGACAAATTTCCCGACATGTCCCAGAACCAGTTTGGTATGAAGCCTGAAATGCTGGCGTTCGGGAAATCTACATATTGGATCTGATTTTGAAACCTAAGCCATTCAGAAAAGGAAGGACCGGCATGGCAGGAACCCATTTCAAGATATAACAGTTGGAATGGCGGAATCCAATTCGAGCCGACGTTCAAAATGAACGAGTTCGTAGATAAAAGTAAGATTTGCTGGTTATGCAGCTTGGAGAAATGAGCTTCTGAGACAATACACGTCACCTTCAGGTCAAATATATCAACACCCCCTTAACTCAGCAACAAAAATCGGATGTCACCCTGAACTTTCAGAAGTTCCAATCAATTCCCTGTACTTGGTAAAAATGCACTAATTTTCTCCATCAAATTCACGTGTCAACTTATAGTTGGTAAGATAAAAATCAGAAAATATCATTTTTGAAAAGTCAAACCAACCAAGTTTTGATATGTAGCGTTGAGAGGGCCAAGTGGTGTGTTTTTGTCAAGTTGAGGGAGATATCTGATCCTTTTGTAAGTTAAAAGTGACATCCGACTTTTGTTGATAAGTTAAGGGGGTAACGATGCATTTAGCCTATACCTTGTTGATAGCATTGAGTTTTTTTGTGTTCATAATTTATTTTGTCTTCATTTCTATTACCACAGAAGAGGTTAAAAATCATAAATAGTATATGAACTTTATCTTTAGTAGTATAATGTTACATGAAATTCAAAATTTGACATGAAAGTATTCGAAATTAGCATTTACTAACATGTTGATACAAATTAACATTCACCATCAAAGTTACAGTTGAATCAGCCTTTGTCCAGGTTAAAAGTGCTACGTGTTTCCACTAACTTAATTAACTATTTGTTTTCGAAAATTACCATTCTTCTTCCTCCGTCCATGCGCAAAAAAAAAAAAAAAAAAATGCAGCGTGAAACTTTCCCTTATTCAATCACCTAACAATTTTGTTTACTGTTAATCCATTTCAATTCCTTTTAATTTTATTCAATGCTATATGTTTAATCGTTTAACAAATGAAAATGAGAAAACCACGGCATGACAACTTCATTAAATAAAAGCTTAAATGTTATTCTCTTTAATTAATCTAGAACGGACACAAACTTGTTGGGCGACTGATTTAACGCGTTAATGGAGGTAAATTCAAAAGCTGACGACTCTCTTAAAAGGACATAAAATTTTTTAGTTTAGTTTGTTGGTACAAATTGGAACAGATTTGAGATGGCACCTAAGAAATCTATGTTCATGGACGTAGAGGGCGAAGACTACTCACAGCATCAATATGAGAAAATTATGAGAATGAGTTGTCGCCATTGTTGCAGCTGAGATCGTGGTCGGCGTTGAAGATGGGAATTAATGTTTAATGTTTATAAACTCCAGGGTAAAGTGGTAAAAGAGAGAAAATTGAAGAAATCTGGTGAATTGGCGCTTTCTTTTAACTGGATTTCTATGTGTTCAACGGTTAACGGTGATATTAATTATTACGTTAGTAAAATGATATATTGATGTACGGTTATGTTGAGTTTTAAATTCCGTGTTAGTAGTACAAAGTTCATGTATCATTCATGATTTTTACCTCAACCACAATGAATAATTTATACATAAATGTGAAATGACAAAAGCAAATTAAATAATCCATTTTTCCTATGTATTAGCGGTCGCAAAGCGTCGTATGAAGTTTACATGATGGCGTGTATAGCAATCAAATGGTACCCAGGGTCGTTCCGAAAATATGTTGGACTTTGGGAGAAAAATGTAGTATGGGTACTTCGAGAAAAAAACATATGACTTTTGACTACAAATTTTATGTTCCATATTTCTAGTATTAGATTTGGCTAATCCATTGGTTTTCTCTTTTGAATATTAAATGTAGCTAACTAGCACTACAAAAAGAACTATAATCCATAGTTTCACTTTCAATGAAAGCAATGAAAATTTGTCAGTATGATTTGTATATGTGGCATGGTATCGATAGAATTTGTCCAAGGATATTTTTCAAAAACAGCTCTTGTTTGTTAGACTGAATGTACACTTCTTCTAATTGATGAAATTTCCCATCTCTTTACACTACAGGTTTATTAATTCTTATTTAATTAATAAGAATTAATTATTTCGCAAGAGGATTAATGTCTTGCTTTTCATTTTCCTAGGAAATAGAAAATACTTAACTAAGTCAATGACAATGATATCTCAGCTAACAAGAAAGACTTGGACAACATCTGAACTATATTAATGTTTCTGTCAATTTCATCCCTGTAAAGCACCAATCCGTTCTTGCAACTTTTCAGATTTCCCTAGTTTGTACTTTACTTTAATCAGTGACGAAAAGGGAATTTCCTTGTTATAAATTGAGAAACATAGTTTGTAATCTAATATAGTTCAAGAAGCTTTGATTTCCATCCCATGAAAACGCTTCTGTTATTTTTCATCCTATTTCCTGTTAGTTGTTTCATAACAGGAATCGAAGTAAATGCACTAACAAAAGACTGCAACAAGTCCGATAGAGAAGCTCTTCTTGACTTCAAAAATGGTTTACGGGATTCTGCGAACCGGTTATCCACTTGGCAAGGAACCAAATGTTGTAGCTGGTGGGGGATAGTCTGTGACGAAATCTCGGGAGTTGTTGTTAGTGTTGATCTCCATAATCCTTACCCATCGAATTATGATTCTTCTGGCAGGTTTGGATTCTGGAACTTGAGTGGAGTGATTAGACCTTCACTTGCAAAGCTCGAATCTTTAAGATACCTTGACTTGAGTTTCAACGAGTTTAGAGGCAGAATACCTGATTTCATTTCGTCTTTGTCAAATTTACGATATCTCAACTTATCGAATGCAGGATTTAGTGGCGAAATCATTCCTAGTCTTGGTAATCTCTCCAGGCTGGAACTACTCGACGTCTCCTCAAATTTTCCAGTTTTGAGTATCGATAGTCTCGAATGGATATCTGGTCTGATCTCGATACGACTTGTTAAGATGACAGGATCCGACCTGTCAAAGGTAGGATTTGGATGGGTCGAATTATTCAATAGGCTTCCGCAATTAACCGAGCTGCATTTGTCGGCTTGTGGGTTAACAAGTATCGCCTCTTCCCTCACTTCCGTTAACTTCACTTCACTTTCTGTTCTAGACCTCAGCGGCAACCGTCTGAATTCCGTGTTTCCTGATTGGCTTGTCAACATTAGCAGCCTTACATCGGTAGATTTGTCGTCCTGCGGCTTGTATGGAAGAATTCCGCTTGGTTTCGGCGAATTTCCTAATCTGAAGTTATTGAATCTCGGTCAAAATTACAACCTGACGGCAAGTTGCAACCGTTTACTCGAAGGAAGTTGGAAGAGCATACGAGTTCTTGATTTTTCACTCAATAAATTACACGGAAGACTCCCCGCGTCAATCGGGAATATGACACTTCTCACACGCCTCGATTTTTTTGCCAATGCTGTGACAGGCGGGATCCCGAGATCCATTGGAAGACTATGTAACTTGCAGTATCTTCTTTTGTCAGCTAATAACCTGACAGGGAGTTTGCCTGAGATCCTCGAAGGAACGGAAAACTGCCCTTCTAAAAGTCCTTTTCCGAGTTTGCGATACTTTACTGCGAGCAATAATCAGTTGACAGGTCAGCTTCCAGATTGGTTAGGGCAGCTGAAAAATCTGATCCAACTCAATTTGCAGTGGAACTTGCTGCAAGGCCCGATTCCTGTTTCTTTTGGGAATTTGAGCAATCTAGTCGAGCTCAGGCTCGAGGCGAACAAACTGAATGGGACTCTCCCTGTTAGTTTAGGACAACTCTCTAAGTTGTCGGTTCTCGATGTTTCGATCAACGAAATGACAGGTGTTGTCTCAGAATCTCATTTCTCCAAGCTGCATAACCTGCAAATCTTGCTTTTGTCTGCCAACTCGTTCGTTTTGAACGTTGGCTCGATTTGGATTCCGCCATTCCAACTGTTATATCTCGAAATGGGTTCCTGCCTTGTCGGTCCTTCCTTTCCTGAGTGGCTTAGGTTTCAAAATCAGATCCAGTATGTACATTTCCCGAATGCCAGCATTTCAGGCTTCATACCGAACTAGTTCTGGGACATGTCGGGAAATTTGTCCGTGTTGAATATTTCTTTAAATGAATTACAAGGTCAGCTCCCAAACCCGTTAAATATAGCTTCTTTTGCGCTTGTCGATTTGAGCTCCAACCTCTTTCATGGATCCATTCCTCTTCCTAGATTTGGCATCAAGCTGTTCGATCTATCCCATAATAATTTTTCCGGTCCTGTCCCTGAACACATCGGTAAAACCATGCCCGATTTGGTTTTCCTTTCGCTTTCCAACAATAGGTTGACTTCTGAAATTCCTTATTCCGTAGGAGAGATGAAGTCACTTCAAGTCATTGATATCTCAAGCAATTACCTGACAGGAGACGTTCCTTCAAGCATCGGGAACTGTTCTCTGCTATCCGTTTTCGACCTTCAAAAGAACGAATTAACAGGCAAAATTCCGGATTCTCTCGGTCGGCTAGATCTTCTTCAAACCCTGCATCTAAGCAACAACAGATTCTCAGGAGAAATCCTGTCGATTCTTCAGAATTTGTCCGGTTTGGAAACTATAGAGCTCGGAAGCAACAGTTTCACAGGTACCTTTCCACCTTGGATCGGAAACTCTTTCCCACATCTCAGAATTCTTAGCCTCAGATCGAATAATTTCTTCGGAGAAATTCCTGCTTCACTTTCAAACTTGAGCTCTCTTCAAGTACTCGACCTGGCAGAAAACGAGTTCAGCGGCAAAATTCCTGCGAGTCTCGGTAATCTGAAAGCTATGTCTCTAAAGCAAACCGTAAACGTCAATTTGTTCTATGGGCTTTACATGACTCAATACTACAAAGAAAACTTACTTGTGTCCATTTCAGGACAGCCTCAGGTATATACGAAAACACTTTCCCTTGTAACGAGCATAGACCTGTCAGGAAATGAGTTTTACGGAGAATTTCCTCAAGAAATAACAAAATTGGCAGGACTGTTGGTTTTGAACTTGTCGCATAACCATATCAACGGCAAGATTCCTGATGAAATTTCCCGACTACATGAACTGATCTCCCTTGATCTATCAAACAACAGCCTGTCAGGTTCAATTCCTCCAAGCATGACTTCAATGACATTTCTGGCATATTTGAATGTGTCAAACAATAACCTGTCAGGTTCTGTTCCTTACACGAATCAGATGGCGACTTTCGAGGCATCCTCGTTTAGTGGAAATCCAAGACTCTGCGGAAGTCCCCTGCCAGAGAAATGTGGAGAAAAAAGCAATGGTTCGGGTGGAACGGAGATCAAAGATGAGTCGGAAAATGGTGATAGATGGTTTTACTTGAGCATTGGATTGGGGTTTGCAGCAGGTTTGTTAGTTCCATATTTGATATTTGTATTTAGAAGATCTTGGGGTGGCATTTACTTTGCTTATGTAGATAAAATGGTACTTAAATTGTCAAGCTGTTTATTTAGATAAAGTATGCTACCAATTTCCATCGTACTCGTATAAAAATCCCATCATATTATTTTTGTTTATGTAATTATATTGCCCTAAAGAATGGAAAATAATCATAACTCTTTAATAATGCTTGAAAATATCAGAGTATTGTATATATAATGTGTTAAAGTGTAATTGGATAGACTGGTTTAACCAATGCGATCTTAATGTTTCATAGAACAAGTCAGGAGAGTGCGGAGTGTACACTTGTTCGGGGTACGGTTATGATTTGGGGGTCCTGGGACAGCGCCCCCGGGTGCGGGCGGCAGCCCCTGGCGGGGTCCTGTGGCAGCGCCCCGGGCTGGGATTGAGCTAACCTAGACATACTCATTCTTGGGAAAATTCATCAGAAAAATGAATTTTGGACTTAAACTGTGTCTGTTGGACACAACTGAAATCCGAAAAAACATGTATTTTAGACATGACTGCTACCCGAAACAGTACGTCTGTTGACATTTTGGTTATTTATTTACCAAAATGAAATTGGCAAATAGATACAAAAAAACACGGTTGTTTTTCATAGCAATTTAAATTCTCGTTTTTGACAATTTTTGATTTTATCCGATTGAAAATTTGATGAACTGAAAAAATACATTTGAATCTGAAATCGTAAATTAATGTTCTCCTTTTATATATAACTTGGACGAACATGTACATGAGTAGTTGTGAACTTAATGTCCGAAATTTCCGGCGTGGCCGACACTAAAAAAAATGAACAGTTGGGAACTGCCACATGGAAACTAGTTGGTGCCAAAAAAACTTAAAATACTCCTAATAAGGAAATATACTTTTTTTAAAAAAAAATTATGTTGGGTCTTACAGGAACTAAATATTAGGGCAAACTTAAAAAAGTACATTGTGGTTTAAATTATTTTTAAAAATTCTATGATTTTATGGGTCGCAAAAGGGGTTCGAGGTTTTAAACCTTTAACAAAATAAGGAATTAATTTTAACACCGTCAATAAGTGAGTTGGTTTGATTTGGATGAGTGAGTTGGTTTGAAATTAGGGTTTGGTTAGAGAAAGAAGACTAAATTTGAGTTTCTCAAAATATCGCTTGCTCTAATTAAAATTTAATAGTTTAAAATTGAAATTGTGATCTCTACTAATCTCAAGTTTGAGTCACATCCAAGATGCGGTGAGTATTTTTTTCAATTTAATAAAAGCATGGTTACAAAGAAAATGAAAAGTTTCTATTGTATATAAATGTTTTTGCACATATCATATTGAAAAATATTGCAAATGCGCTAATAAAAATTGCTGCAAACTAAACAATTAAATTTTAAAAATGTTGAAAACATACAAGAAACAATTGATACTAATGAAATGTATTGAACGAAAAAAATTGCAAATTTGTGGAACAGTGTTATGAACACGAAACAAGTGTCGATCGCAACTATATAATATAAGGAAATACGATTCTATATTGTATTAATTATAATTTGAAAAATTCATATTCATTTAATAGATGAATAATTTACATCACTATTGAATAAATAACACAATCAATTTGCAATGCTTGAAGTTGGAGTAAACTGAATGTATTTTGTACTGATTATTATATATAACTAATCTGAACTTTATGTACATTTTATGTCCTTAAAATATTTTTGTCATTTGTCCAGATTAAAAACCATATGCCTCAAACAAATACTGAAATAATTCGGTTTTTTCACGTTTTCCATTGTAAACATTGATATTTAATTTATCAACTTTGGGGAGAATTTTCCACATAATAACTTCTAGTTTAAGCTTTGAGAAACACTAAAAATTGCAGTTTTCCGGTCATTCAAACCATCATTATTTGTTAGTTTTTGGTTAAAACTGGGCATTATAAAATGCTTATCAATTTTCATCTCGTCAACACCGATTAATATCATTTTACCTTAAAAAAACAAATGGTAATCGTACAAGTATCACGAATTGACTCAAAGTCAATTATAGTGCTTTAGGACAGCAAATTCTTTTAATTAATAATATCATAACAGACTAACAGATTTGCTACAACTAAGGATGGCAACGGGCCGGATCCGGGCCGGGTCCGGCTTGGACCCGGCCCGGATCCGTTTTCATATATTGGACCCGGATCCGACCCGGATCCGGCGGGTCCTTAATTTACGGATCCAGATCCGGATCCGGGTCCAAAACGGGTCCATGTAATTAAGATCAAATTCTTAGTTTCAGCTTCCATACTTGTACATTTCACCTTATTTTAAATAGTTTACATGCTCATTTAATTATGTTCATGCAATTGGATTTATGTGGATATAAAATAATATTAACTATCCAATATTTTTGGGGTAAATAATAAATAAAAAAATACAATTAATATTTAAATACGGATCCGGGTCCGGATCCGGGTTTCATTACCCGGACCCGGACCCGGACCCGTTTCCTGGACCCGGACCCGGATCCGAGGGGTCCATAAAATCGAGATCCGGACCCTAAAAAATGGATCCGGATCCACGGATCCGGACCGGGTCCGGGATCCGTTGCCATCCCTAGGTAATACCCTCAATACCATTTCCCTCCAAGACTGCTCACTCTACTCAACTCCTAAGTCTCTCCATTTCTCTGAGTTGTCATAAATGTTCATAACCAACTTTACTGCAAAGGTATCTCCTCGCAATCTATTGTGGAATAGTTCATCTTCTAAACTTTCCACTGATTTGAGATGATGAATCATGGTTGCGAGATCCAACCCTTTGTACACTAATGTGTACTTTGGGAGCATGTGGTCTAACATGAGTTTTGTGGAAAACTCATAATATCCCTTGTGATCCTCATAATCATTCATCTCACATGCAAAAGCATTCTTAGAGGGATGTTTGAGACTAGGATCAGTTAAAATATAATCTAGGTAGTAGTTTCGAAGAACTCCTCTAACAGTTTCAAACCACTCATTGAAGTTATAAACATCATATTTTACATCAAAAAGAGGACCGATATCAGTGCGAGTATTTTCATTAGTGATCATATTCAACTTAGATATGAGATAGAATTTGTTTGGACATTAGTATATGTACATCCATTTAATATAAGGTCTTTAATTAAATACATAATTCCTACTATTTTCTTGACATTCAAATAGCCCCTTCTATTTAAATTCAGGAAATTTGGTTCAACTAATTTTCCTTAGTAGGTAGCATCCATAGCCAACCATAATGATCCCTGCTATAGCAGCTATAGCAGGTCAAGCAATAACAAGATAACCATGGTTGGAACCCTTTCATTTGCATCTCTTGCAATTGCTAATCCATTTGAGTTCCCTTTCTTGAGACTTGCATACCCAAGTGTATGGCTCCTCAAATGTGTCTCCATACTGGCATTAGCTCCAATGATATGGACATTTAACCCATTTTGGTTAAGACATTAACCCCATCTAGTCTCATGACCAAACACATGTTAAGGGAAGGCATGTTGTACATGTGCTTACATCCATTAATAAGTTTCGTATCACGACTTATGATGGGAAGACTATCTATCGCATTACTATTGTTGTAGGGATTTTATTGGTGTTTCTTAGTCAAGGTCTTATGCGATGGATATGATTATAAAAATAATAGTTTTGGGTTGTTTGGAATTATTAACTCTATGGGACATGCTAGGGACTGGTATATTATAATCATTCCATTATTCCAAGACTTCACAGAGCATGTAAAATAAACAAGGTCCATGTTTAAGTGCTTGCACTTATGTCTATAAGTTTTAATTTAACAACTTCAACCACATTTGTAAAACCATATGCAGAATCCAATTCCCATACTAGAAATTGACTAAGTCATAAAATTCACTTGGGCACTTTTGAATCTAATACCAATGGAGATTTCCAAGTAGGAGAAGCCCCCTTAAAATGAATGACCAGCCAAGATTTCTTTTTTTAATTGAGTGAAGTATGGGATGACCCACAATTAAAACATTTACATGTGTGGTAAAACATTACTAATTTACATGATAATCACCTGGACTAAGTTTGAGCAAAACCTTAATCTAGTTATCACATCATTTTCTATAACAGGAATTGAATCCTAAGTCATGCATAGCATACTTTAATCAATTCATAGAAAATATCATTTTAACATATTATAATTAATCATGCATAGCACAAACTTAGCTCTGATACCACTGCTAATTAATCAAGATAGTAATTGAACATGCAACATTGCAAAGCAGAATTTCAAAACATAAAATTAACCTAAAGGATCTCCTAAGTATGCCATGATTGATATAATCTAAGTTAAAACATTCTATAGATGCTGATTGGTTCATAAAACTTATAAAAGAAATCTAGCATCTAAGTTTAGAACATAACAGTTGATGTGTGCTTCTCCTTCCTTTTGGATGTTGCATTTCCTTATAGCAATTTGGCATAACTTTGTTAGCATGAGCCTCCAAACTGGGATAGCATCTATAATTGATCCACATGGATCTTCACCGACCAAAACCTCGTTAAGGTAGAACCCGTTAGTAGACAGCAGCTGATAGACTGTTCGAAGACCAACCCAAGAAATATAAACTAAGAAGGCTCACTTTAAATAGAAAGATCCTTCTAAAGAATTCTTCATTGTTTGGGTAAACTCATGAAGGATCTCACACAATGCACGAAGAAAGAGATGTCGAACTCAATGAGAAAAGCTAAGCTAAAGTGTTTGAAATAAAGAGAGAATGGGAGGCATATATGTATGGAAAAGGGGGAGTGTTTGACTCCCCCTAAAACTTGATAAGTGTATAATTAAACTTATTATCATGATATTTTCAATCATAAAATGATATGGTTTAGAGTCATTTTATACTTTATATAAAATATTTCACGTGGTATGTAGTTGTTTTTTAATGCAAATGTAGAAACTAGGTAAATATTGGGAGTAAAATGATCAAATATGGAATTCTATCTAAAAAGAGTGAAAAAGGTGTAAAAAGATGTGTGGAACACAAGGAAATGGCTTAGAATCGAAGCTGTTAAAGATCGGTAAAGTTACAAAGAAGAAAAATCAAGAAAAACACATGTCATGATCAGGATACCCATTCGTGTTCGTGACTTGTTACTCTTCATAAGAAGAAAGTTACCAACCAATAGTCATGGTAGTGACACATATATCATGCTCGTGACTTGTGACGATTATTGGTCAACTCTTCTTAACTACCAACCGCCGTATAAAAAAATCAACCGCCATCAACTATCATATGAAAAAACACCTTTTGGAAGTGATCCAATCATGAAAAGGTGCATATGCATTGAAGATGAGGATAAAACTTTGTATCCAATCACAATGAAGTGATGCAACTTATTGCCAATGGACACGACTCTTTGTTTGGATAGACGTAACCGTTCGCACTCTATAAATAGGGTTCAAAACCAACCATTTTTGTGGATAGCATGGTAGAGTACAAATATAGAGAGCATATGATACAAGATAGAGAGTGAAAATTATATAGATTTCGCTAGTTCAAAGTGTTAGTGAGAAAAATGTATAAGTGATTCGATTCTTATTCCGATCACTGGATTTCTCCACAAATTCGAGCGATTATTGTATGAGTGTAATTGCAAAGCCCTTATCAATAAAAGTTTTCATTCTTCAACATTCATTTGTTCACAAAGAATAGCATCCTAGTGGAGGTTCTGTACGAGTCAAGATCGAATTCAAAGTAGACACAGGAATAGCAGGAATTAACAACTCCCATTAAAGAGTGGATCCAGTTTGATCAACTTTAGCTTTCACTTGCATACCTTACAACTTTACTTTGTTTTCTACTTATACTTTCTATTTCAAAATTTATGATATGTCTATGTGTCATATCGAGTATTTCATCTTGTGTCGTTTATATTAATCAAGTTATATGATTTCGAGTTAACTTTAAGAGTGATTTTGTGGTTAATAAAATTGTGTATAATCACTGGATCTGTGATCATAATGCTGCTTGGTGAGCCAACATTTTTGGAGTGGTAACTTGCTAAATATGGCTATGTGAGAACGACCCATACTAAGCATAGTATTATTGTTATATAGGTTTTTATAAGTGTCATAATTCATTTACCCTATCATTTCTTGTGTTGCTCTGTGGTGAATTATTGAATATTTGGGCATCTAGAGTCGTATTTGTTAATGTTATTTAGTGAATGAAATATTCTTGATGATTTTGCATGTTTTTCTCTACTATACTTGTTCTTAGGGAATATCTATATAGTTTACTTCTTCTCTAATATATTCATGCATCTATCTATTCATTAGTATACCATCCAAACCCTACAATTTATCTTATTTCTTTTGTTTAGTAACTCTAGTTGGTTCTTAGAATTTAATTCCTTTCCTATGGGATCGATATCTTTTAAAACTACATCACAATTGTATACTTGCAGTGGTCTTCATTTTTCAATTTGATAAGTGGTACTGACAACACCTATTCATATTTAGAACTTTTTTCTTATAAGTAGAAAAGTGCGAACAAGTTTTTGGCCCCGTTGCCTGGGAAGGCAAGTGCATTCTAGAGTCTAGAGATAAAAAATTTTGAGAGTATGGTATATTTTCCAATTAAATTTATTTGTATCTTTTCTAAATTGTATAATTTGTCAATCCTAACTTAGATGTGAAATAGAATATGAAATAATCATCTTGGAGGTGATACGTCATATTATTACATCTAAATTCTTGAGAAATAGAAGATTTTCTTCTATTTTGCCTATTCGCGTTCGCGACCCCATTTCATACTTATGAATCCATCAACAAAACTTTCTATTTCTCAAATTTTGTAAGTCACGATCGTGACAATTAATCATGATCGCAAATTGTGCGAAAACTGCAACAGTTTAGCAGTTATTCGATGGTTATTCTTCAATTCTCTATAAAATTGATGTGCGAGTATTCATCAATTTCTCACTTTTTCAATCTGAAATCTAACCTTTCCAATCATAATTCAATTCCAAATCTGAAACTACCTCATTTCTTTCAGATTTTCTTTCAAAATGGTTTTGGCAAACAAATCCAACCTAGTTCCTTCGTCAAATTTATAAGAATGGTGTGAAGCACCATTCCCGATCTATTCACATGAAGAAGGAGATCATTTTGAGATTATCAAGGATACTGAATACAAAAGATCCTACACCATTCATTGGAATAGTTTCATCAACCTTGGACTTTATGACAGGGTAATGTATTACCTCAAAATTCTTAACTTTTTCATTTACTCAAATATGTCTCTACGGAATAGTGTGGACAACTGTATGGAGATGTTGGTCACATTGGTGTAGAAGAATGATAAGAAAGACTGCTTAGTCTATCATCATCATGGAAAAGAATACAAGTTGACAAGGAAAGCTCTGGACAAATATATGGGATTTCCAAGGGATTGCTACAACAAGATGCTTCCTAGATGGGATCCTTTACCAACATGGAATCGCCTGACTTGCTAAATAAAGTTCAAAAAAGTATCCCCTATAGCATCCTTGTTTGCTCACATTGCACTTTTACTTAAGTGGTGCATTGTTTGGCAAGTTAACTTTCGATCTTGTCATTCCTGAAGAATTGTTCATGATGGAAGTAATTTGGAATGGCACACCTGTTGATGTTTTGGGGATAATGATGGAGACACTTATGTCTGCTGGATAAAATCCAAGAATGATAGAATACGGGTGTCGAACGATGGCAAATCTGTTGGGAAAGATTGGGAGAATGTCCTATTCAACTGAAGTCTTTGTTGATGAAGATGAGATTCCGGAATTAACAACTGAAGTTTTCTTCGAGTGTGGATTTCTAGTAAGGTGCATTGGAGAAGATAGGATAACTCATGATTGGAAATCATGAGAGGAGAGAGTGGAAGCCGACAGATAAAGAGAAAGGGAAATTGCGAGGGAAGAGGAAAGAAAAGCAACCAACCTTCGGGGAAAGTTGAATAAACTTATGGAGGTGCAAATTTCAATTCATAGGAAAGTCGATGATATTCATACACTGATGTTTGATGTCGAGCGAGATCTACAGGAATCTTATTATAAGATTGACCTATTGACAAAATCACTTTCCTCTGAATAATTATTTGCTTTTCACTTAGGTTTAGGATTTTGTACAGTTTGTTGTTTGTTTATTTTATGTTTGTTTGCTTGTTCATTTGTTTAATTGTTTCTTTGTTGATATATATTGGATATGAATATAGTAAATATTTATTATTAATATTTTATATTAAAATGTTTGTTTTCATAAGTTTTCTAGAACTAAGTCTAAAAATTGAAGAACTAAAAGGTTTAAAGAAGTTCACGACCACGACTATAGATCATGCCCGTGAAATTATGCAGTAAAACCTTCTGTTCCTGTTGTGAAGAAAGTCACAATCACAACAAGCCTTCATGATCATGACACGAGAAGAATATAACCGTTACAGATTGCGATTAAACATGCGATAGATGGCTGAAACTACCATTAACAGCTAGTTTGAAGGAAAAACGACTATATTGACTATTTTGGCCAATCAATGACCTATTAGAACTCTATATAAAGGTCTAGATTGAATACATAACCTCCATAACCTTCTACAAAGCTTTTTAAAGTTCTAATTCTTTCATCTCTATCCTTCTACATTCAAAAACCCTTTTTCAACCTTTAATTAAAAAAACCAATATGCCTCGTGTTAAGGTAGCAACCAATAGAAGAGAATTTCCAAACTATCAAGAAGAATATGGTTGTCCTTTTCCCATTCGTTTACATGAGGAAGGGAAAAGATTACAAGTTTTGAACAAGTTGGAGATTAACGGTATGATTTTTCTTGATTTGGTTTTATTGGAGACTTTAGGCCTCCATGAGCAAATGAGAATGTATATCTCTGATTTGGGTTTGAGCATGTTTGTGGGAATGCGATTTCCACAAAATCGTGATTGGATTTTGGAATGTCTAGTGACATTCGATTTTGAAGATAAAAGGAAGAGGGCAATTTAATTTCGCAACCAAGGTGGACATTATACCATCACAAGGGAGATGATGAGTACTTGGTTCGGGTTCGAAATTGAAAATTCATAGAGCATGACAGATTCTTTTCAAGCAAATCGAGTTTGGGCAGATTCGACAAGTAAGAGAGCATTCGATCCCAAAAATTCTGCAAATAAACATATTAAGGATGAGTGTATTCTTCTACTCCACACATACCTTGACACTTTGGTATTTTTTCGAGTAGAGAACACCAAAGTCCAAAAGAGAGATTTGTTTGTTCTTTCTTGTGCGATGAATAAGTAAAAAGCAAAGTTCATGGATATAATTTGGGATATGATGAAGAAGAATTCAACGAGCATGAGGAACAAGATTGGGGTGGCCGAAATTATCACCACCATTATTAACAAACTCCCCTATGTTCAACAACCGGGTGAGTATTTTCGATATATGGATGGGAATTACTTAAAGAGTACCAAACTTCTTCAGGAGAATGTGTGATGGTGTCTATTCTTTCTACTCCTACTCCAATTACACCAAGAAACTAATCTCGACTCATGATGATTCTTCCGTTGGCCCATCTGATCCAACTACTAGATGTCATCCTAGCAAGGCTCCGATGATTGAAGAAGAAGATGAAGAAGAAGAAGACGAAGCTCAAGAAGATTGGAAGGCGAGTATGCAACAAAAATTGGACAATTTCCAAGCAGAACTTGGAGTAATGAAAAGAGACATGAAGATTCTAAAGAAGAGTAATAAATCGATGCTTCAAAAATTACTATCCTTCTTTAGAAAAAAAATTGTCAATTTACTCCTAGTCCATAGGATTCTCCTTCTCAATAAAAAAGGGTTTTCTTTTTTCTTTACTTTTCTTTTTCGAATTTTTAGACTAGTTGTCTGTTTTTCATTTTTAGATTTTCATTTTTAATAAAGTCTCTCACAATGAGGACATTGTGTTCTTTGGTGTGGGGGGCATTTGTAAAAATCTCAAAAATCCAAAAAAATCAAATAAATTAAAAAGTTGAAGAATATGAAAATTTTCTTGATTTTGTGTTATTTATACATTATCCATACCTATACTATACTAACATATGTTCTAAGGTTATTGTGAGTATTAGGTATTTCAAGTTTGATATTAATGCATATTTCAAACAAAAATTTTGTTTCGAGTGTGAGCGCACGTTAAGAATGTGAGCGCTTTTGGCACAACATTTAGCATTTGGCAAGGATGAGTTGTGAGTAACATTCAAAGCAACATTCCAAGTAAGTTTCAATATATATTTCAATGCAACATGAATTAGTATAAATTGTATAGTTTTAATTTAATGCTACCATAAGTTAGTAGTGGAGTAATATCTAGTAGTGTTCTTACTATGAGTTTTATATGCTATTCTTGAATACATCCTATAATTATTAAGTGTGTTTAAAGTGTTGGGAAACTATAGCCATAATACTTTGAAAGTGATCAATAAAGGATGAGGATATTAAAAGAGAAAAATCAAAAGAAAGAGAGGATAACCAATGAGTTATGCAAAAGGTGAGGAATGGTAAGGAGCATAAACTGCAACCATTCAATGAGTGAAAAAAGAAAAAGTAGCATAGCATGAAAAATGGGTGCAAAGTACAAATCTATACTTTAAAAGCATATGATTAAAGAAAAAAAATCAGAGAAAGTGGTATAGAGCATAAAATGCAACCACTAAAAAAAGGGGAGAGTGGTATGGAGCATAAAATGCAACCACTAAGAGTGTTTTAGCATCCTAGGTTACCTAAAAATGCCTTGAGATCAAACTTTGCAAAGCGTGCTCCCTTTGTCATGTATACTTTATACTATACTTGAGAGAAGGAAATATTCAAGTAAACATATAACGCTTATATGAAGAAGCAATTCGGTTGACCCTCCATTAAGAGAAAAGTTATGCAACTAGACTATATGAATTACACATTACTAATTTGTGGGAAATTTTGAACTTTTACTTGATCTTCATGCAACGTGGGAATGTGGTACTCACTACGATAGTCTTTCACCAAATGAGGTATGAACTTGAATACTATTTTATACACTTCTGTTGTGTTTACATTAAGGACAAGGCAAAAGTTAAGTGTGTGGGTGTGATAAGTGTATAATTACACATATTATCATGATATGTTCAATCATAAAATGATATGGTTTAGAGTCATTTTATACTTCATATAGAAGATTTCACGTGGTATGTAGTTACTTTTTATGTAAATGCAAAAATTAGGTAAATCTTTGGAGTAAAATGATCAAATACGGAATTCTACCTAAAAAGAGTGAAAAAGGTGCAAAAAGATGTGTGGAACACAAGGAAATAGCTTAGGATCGAAGCTCTTAAAGATAGACAAAGTTGCAAAGAAGAAACATGAAGAAAAACACATGTCACGATCGTGACACCCATTCGCGGTCGTGACTTGTAACTCTTCTCAAGCAGAAAGTTACCAACCAATAGTCACGATCGTGACACATATATCGTGCTCACAACTTGTGACGGTTATTGGTCAACTCTTCTCAACTACCAACCATCGGAAAAAAATGATCAACCGCCATCAACTATCAGATGAAAAGACATCTTTTGAAGTGATCAAATCATGAAAAGGTGCCTATGCATTGTGATGCAACTCTTCGCCAATGGACACGACACTTTATTTGGATAGAAGCAATCCTTCGCACTTTATAAATAGTATTCAAAACCAACCATTTTCGTGGATGGCATGGTAGAGTGCAAATACAGAGAGCATATGATACAAGATAGAGAGTGAAAATTGTATAGATTTCGCTAGTTCAAAGTGTTAGTAAGAAAAATGTATAAATGATTCGATTTTTATTTCGATCACTAGATTTCTCCACAAATTCAAGCGATTGTTGTATGAGTGTAATTGCAAAGAACTTATCAATAAAAGTTTTTTCCTCAATGTTCATTTGTTTAGTATTCACAAAGAATAACATCCTAGCAAAGGTTCTGTACTAGTCGAGATCGAATTCAATGTAGACGTAAGAATTGAGGGAAATGACGGCTCCCATTAAAGAGTGGATACGGTTTGATTAACTTTATCTTTCACTTGCATACCTTACAACTTTAATTTGTTTTCTACTTATACTTTCTATTTCAAAATTTATGATATGTCTATGTGTCATAACGAGTATTTCATCTTGTGTCATTTATATTAATCAAGCTATATGCTTATGAGTTAATGATCGCCACTTTTCCACTGATAAGTTTATTCCCTTAATGGTTCCGAAAACTTGTTCATGAAACTTGGCTATACTCGTCCAATAAGACTTATCCTTAATAGTAATGCCAAAAACTTGTTCACGAAAAATGTAGGTGTTGTCAATACCCCTTATCACATAGAAAAATGATGACAACTGCAAGTATACAGTTACGATGTAGTTTTAAAAGATATCGAACCCACAGTGAAGGACTAGGTCTAAGGATCAACAAGGAAAGATAAAGTAAAGGAAAATAAAAATAGTTTTGAGATTTTTGGAAAGGAAAGATCAGAATGAAAAGTAGAGTAAATATAAATGTGATAGGTGAGAGACTCTAAATATATAGATTTTCACTACGAACAAGTATAGCAGAGAAAATATACAAGTTTAACAAAGATATTACTATGCATTAGACTAATCTAACAAACCCGGTTCAACACACTCAAATGTTCAATGATTCGCCGCAGAGCAACACATGAAATAACTTTTCTAATCCTAGCACAAACGAGATAAGACTATTATATAAACCTGGACAACGTCAATACTATACTTAGTATGGGTCACTCTCACATAGCCATATTTAGCAAGTTACCATTCCAAAAATGTTGGCTCACTAAATAGCATTATATCACAGATCCAGTGACTATACACGATATTGTTAACCCTGAAACTACTCTTAAAATTAACGCCAACGCATATAACTTGATTAACATAAAAGACTTAGCACGAAATACACATTATGACACATAGACATATCATAAACTTTGAAATAGAAAGTATAAGTAGAAAGTAAAGCAAAGTTGTAACGTATGCAAGTGAAAGTTAAAGTTGATCAAACCGTATCCACTCTTTAATGGGAGTCGTCAATTCCCGCAATTCCTACGTCTGCTTTGAATTCGATCTCGGCCCGTATAGAACCTCCGCTAGGATGCTATTCTTTGCGAATATCGAACAAATGAATATTGTAGAACGAAAACTTTTATTGATAAGTGATTTGCAAGTACACTTATAAAACAATTGCTCGAGAATATAGAGAAATCTAGTGATTGAAACAAGGATTCGAATCACTTAAACATTTTCTCGCTAAAACTTAAGAACGTAGTGAACTCTCTATCTACACACACTATATCTCTCTCTAATTACACTCTAATGTTCTTCTCTCTGGTGGTGCATGAAATTGAAGAGGATTGGAACCATATTTATGGAGTTTGAAGGGTTGCATCTATCTAAAAGAAGGGTTGTGTCCATTAGTGAAAGATTGCATCTCTTCATTATGATTGGTTGAGAAGCTTTGATATAATCCACAATGGATAAGCACCCTTTCATGATTGGTTAACTCTTGATAGGTGTCTGTTTTGTAGTTGATGGCAGTTAATCATGCTTATCTGGCGGTTGTTAGTTAAAAGGATAATACCAGAAAACCTTCCACGTCACGACCACGATATACATGTCACGATCGTTAATCTTTGATTAGCAATCTTCTATTTCTGAACTAAATAAGTCACGACCGCGAATGATTGTCACGACCTTGAATTGAGTTTTACTCAAAATTCTTCTTTTAACTTCACCGATCTTCAACAGCTTTGATCCTAAGCCAAATCTTCAAGTTCCACGCATCTTTTTGCACCTTTTTCACTCTTTTTTCATAGAATTCTACTTTAGCTCATTTTACTCCCAAGATTTACCTAATATCTGCATTTGCATAAAAAACAACTATATACCACGTGAAATCTTTTTTATGAAGTATAAAAATGATTAAAACTACAGTGTTATATTGTATAAAATTAATGTGATAATAAGTGTAATTATACACTTATCAGATGTCTAAGTAACAACAACCAGAATCTGAATCTGCGTCGACAGTCACTGATAGGTAATAATAGGGCTCCGTGGATGATTGTAGAATTAATGGTTTGATGGGTTGAGCCTGAGATCCTTCCCACATGTAGGCTAGAGTGGCTAAGGAGTCTGCCATTTGATTATATTCTCGTATCACATGACGGAAGATACATTTTTCGAACTTGGTGGAGGCCATCCAGACTACATCCAGATATGGATGGAGTGAATCTTCCTTGATCTCCCAATCACCAGTCACTTGTTGAATTACCAAGGCTTAATCTCCGATGACAGATACTTCTTTTGGCTCTTACATTGCTCAAGGCTTCCAAGCTAAATAGGCAAGCTTCATATTCTTCTCCATTATTTATG
Source organism: Euphorbia schlechtendalii (assembly GCA_949673415.1). Taxonomy (NCBI): domain Eukaryota; kingdom Viridiplantae; phylum Streptophyta; class Magnoliopsida; order Malpighiales; family Euphorbiaceae; genus Euphorbia; species Euphorbia schlechtendalii. The sequence goes on from CATIWQ010374359.1 coordinate 24,615, forward strand.
ATCGGGAACTCCATGCGCTTGGACAATGGGATGACTTCATTATGCGGTGTGATCAAAACTACTCCTAGACCTGCCCCTTTACGATTCACGGTACCATCAAAGTACATGGTCCATTCTCACTTGACCTCTTCTACCAAGGATAATTATTCATCTGGGAATTCCAAGTTTTCCAAGTAATCAGAATTTATTGCCTGATTGGCTAAGAATTCAACAACTGCTCATCCTTTGATGACCTTCCGCATTATGTGCTCAATATCGAATTCAAAGAGCAGCAACAACCACCGAGAAAGTTTGGCTACCAATGTAGGAGACCGACACAAGTATTTTATGGGGTCCACCTTAGCTACTGCCTGCACCCGATAGGATTGGAAGTAGTGGCACAATTTTTAAGTTAGCCATACCATTGTGGCGCAGATCTTCTCTACTAATGTGTAGTGGGTCTCATACTCTAGCAATTTCTTGCTTAAGTAATATACTGCGTGCTCCTTCTTGTCATCATGTTCTTACACTAGCATTGCCCCTATGGAGGATTCTTCAATGGATAAGTAAAGAATGAGAGGGTGTCTGGGAATGGGAGGTTGTAGGACTGGTGGTTTGATCAAGTATTTTTTTATTCTTTCGAACGAGATCTGGCATTGATCATTCCACACCACCAGTTTTTGTTTCCTTAAAATTTTAAAAATAGGGTCACAGATGGAAGTTAAGTGGGTAATGAACCTGCTAACATACTGCTAGGATACCAAGAATGCTCGTAATCCTTTCTCTGTCTTTGGCACATGCATTTTTCTGATGGCTTGGCTCTTGTCTGGATCCATCCCTATACCCCTCTGACTTACGATATGCCCTAGTAGCTTTCTTGAGGTGACCCCAAATATGCACTTCTTCTGGTTCAGACGTAAGTTATACTTCTTGATTCGAGTAAGGAACCTATCAAGGATGGCTAGATACTCTTCTCGAGTGTGGGATTTAACTAGCATATCATCCACGTATTCTTTTGCTTCCTTATGGATTAAGTAGTGTAGCAAGGCCATCGTAGATCTTTGATAGGTTACCCCAGCATTTTTCAATCCAAAGGGCATGACCTTGTAGCAGTAAATCCCCCATTCAGTGATGAAGGCGGCTTTGATATTATCCTCGATAGCCATAAAGATCTAATTATACCCTGAGAAGCCATCCATGAATGAGTACATAGCAGCCCTAGCAGTGCTGTTGATAAGGACGTCGATATGAGGAAGAGCGAAGTCATCCTTTGGTGAAGCTTTATTCAAATCCCTGAAATCCACGTAGATTCAGACCTTGCCATCTTTCTTGCCACTGGCTCGATGTTGGTGAGCCAAGTAGGGTATGCTACCACTTCCAAGAACTTAGCCTCTATCTGCTTGGTTATTTCCACCTTCACCTTCTCAACCCATTCAGGTTATAATCTTCGTAACTTTTGTTTGATTGGTTTGACCCGAGGATCGATCGGAATTCTATGGTCACCGATCTCCCTATCCACCCCTGGCATGTCTTCGTATGACCAAGCAAACGCTACCATGTGTTTTCTAAGTATATTTGTTATCTTATGTTCCTCTTCAAGAGTTAGGTCACTCGAAATCATCACCATTTTGGGTGATTCATCTGTACTTAAATTTATTTCATGCAATGATGTATCAGTTATGGTAAAGACATTATGTGCATGATAGTGGAAATGCATGCTGCCATCTGGCGAAACATCACACAAGTAAGCAAAGTTTCGATTTATAGATTGATATGCCTCATAGGCAGCATTATTAACATCCAAAATGTTCGAAATATCAAAGATTACACTACTAGCATCATTTTCCTCCACATGCGGAGGGTCTTCACTTATCTTAGGAGCTAGCTCCTTGAGGGTGGACTCAGCAGGCACTGCCTTCTTTTCCATGGTGGCGGTTTGGTCATGACGTCTGTGGCTACAACTAGCTGTTCTTTCACACTCCCGTCTTGCTTCTTCATCAACACTGTGAGAGCTTTGGTGATGGCTTTGATTGCGTCCTGAACCTCATCTTCCATGGGTTCAGGTTCAGGTTCATCTTCAATAAGCATCTTGGCTTTTCCCTTTTTCTGAGTAGCTACAACTACCCCTTCTGGAGCCACAACTTGCGCTCCTTCTTTTATGTTGACCTCTTCGGAGTGATCAACCTCATCTGAGCCTTCCACAATCTCAATGATCGGAGCTAACATACACTCCTCTGAGAAGTCAAACACATCACCAAAAATTTTGAACCCTGGCACAACTTCTCCTTCTATCGACACTGGTTCACTCTCCCTAGGTATTGCCATTCTCCTTCAATAGTACATACACTGACCATGTTGTAGAAGGATGGCCGTTTGTGTTTATAAATTTTATGCTCAGGGGTAAATCCCAATCCAGCTCTAGGAGTCAATAAGAGGGTATCTATGGCTTCCGCCATTCCTTGATGGTACTTTCCAAGCCCTTTCCCAGGAATGAACCCTTGTTTCTTCATAATCTTCTTTAGACCTATCAAGAAATAACGGTATCCCATGGGAATCTTTTTCCTTTTTTTCTCATCTTCGTGGTTAACCATAGCCACCCTTAACCCTTCTTCCCCTTTTTTAGTGAAAGCTACCACTGCCATTACGGATTCTTTATCAGCCTCTATGGTTACTGGCTTTTCCTGGTGAACCAGTTTTATCTTTTGATGGAGCGAAGAGGGGACAACACCAAGAGCATGGATCCAAGGCCTTCCTAATAGTAGGGAGTATGAGACTGGGATATCTAGTACTGTGAATTTCACTTCGGATTTCACTCCATTCACTATCACAGCTATAGTGAAAGTTCTTACTAGTCCGCGCTTGGAATCATCATAAGCTCGGATAACCGTATCTGACCTTTCTAACATGCTTTCGTTTAGGCCTAGGTAAGGCAGCACCTTCAGCAGGCATAGGTTCAGAGCCGACCCATCATCCACCATAACATAAGGGATGGATCTATCCAAAATATTGACCCTGATGAATAGGGCCTTATTATGGTTTTTCTGCTTAGGTCGTAGGTCTAACAAGTCAAATGTAATGGCTGGGCTTTTCGTCAGAGGTATCCCTTCCCCTATTACTGAGCACATATCAGTCACCGAAGTAGTGCTTCAATCTCCATCAAATTTTGCACCAATCCTCGGTGATGTGCCTTAGAAAAGTGCAATAGTTGCCATATGCTGTATTTAGACTGAGTGCTCTTAAGCTGGTTGACGAAAGGGTAAACTTCTAGCTCATTTTCATCAACCGCATGAGGTAGGGGTGGCTTTGTGTTATCCCTTTTAGTTTCTTCGGTAAAAGAATTCCTAAGCTGAATTAGATTATTTCTAAAGATTTGACCACCGCGGGTTACTCTTAGAACCCCATTTTTTATTAACCTCATCTCGGTGGGTGTTTGCCATGGATATTGTGGTTCCTCTTACCTTCTCTTTGCGTTCTTCACCTGGTAAGAGTCCAGGTTGATTGGGCTTTTACCATACAATATCTCCTCGCCTTCGATAATACGGTATTATCATTCTACCTTCAGGACTTTAGCACATACCTATCCAGCTTGATAGGCTTAGCTTGTACCTCTTTCACTTCTGGCTCTTCAACCTCTTCTTTCCCTTTGTCTGTAACATACACAGACTCGAAGAGGTCATAATCTTCCATTACGCTTTGGGTAGATACCAGGGTCGTTCCTACGGAACTCGTCTCAAGGGAAGATTGGGCAAGCATATCTAGGAATTGATTTGATGGTATCCCTGTTCCCACTACAAGGAATTCTTCTTCTTCCTCGTGGATTAATCGATCTAACCTATGGCCTTTTCGAAGTAACCTTTCAAGAGTAGCAAAGTGATGAGCGGTGAGATGTCTTCTATATTCTGGACGGGCTCCTTCGATCATCAACCTCACTAGGATTACTTTGGAGGGTTTCTTCTTAATCACCACTTGT